>JAJJWX010005332.1:0-294417 GCA_023529315.1 Papaver bracteatum
AAACAACGAGACAACCTAGACCTCTCGGTGGGATCGATCCTTTCTTTCCCTTGCTATATTTATATTTTGAGTAGTAAGAAAGTGTAAATTATATTTTTGTCGGCTGACAACCGGCCAGTTTTCTTAATTTTTGTGAAAACCAAACTTGCCTATTTTTTAGAAACGGAGGGAGTAGTTTTTATTACATGTAGTTTTTAGAGTCCGATTTTGTGCACACTCCTTGGCGAGTGTGCACGTAACGTTTTAATCTCCACCGTCGATTATATTTAGGGAATCATATAATGAGGGTCATGATTCTAAACATGGAGGGTAATGGGCCCAACTACTAACTAAACAACCAATCAAAAGGATGTGTCAAATGTACACTCTTTAGAGGAGTGTGCACATAATTGAACTCTAGTTTTTGTTACGTTTGGTGTTATGTAATACTTGTTGCAGTGGAAAACATAGAGAAAGTAAAGAGGGAAAGAGAGATTTGTATTGATCAATATCAACGGGTTACGTGGAACAATTTTAAACCCAGACATACCATTTCGATAAGGGATGACCACCAAAGCATGATCAGCCCACACGCTTCTATGCAAATTGAAAATTTGTGTGGTTGGGGTATAATTTCCGAATCGTGATTTAGGGGTAAGGAATTACGTCGAGGGGAATAATTTTATACCCAGCCATACCACTTCGATAGGGGATGACCACCAAAGCATGATCAGCCCACACGCTTCCATTCAAATTGAAAATTTGTGTGGGTGGGGTATAATTTACGAATCGTGATTTAGGGGAAGGAATTACGTCGGGGGGAATAATTTTAAACCCAGCCATACCACTTTGATAGGGGATGAACACCAAATCATGATCAGCCCACACGCTTCCATTCAAATTGAAAATTTGTGTGGGTGGGGTATAATTTACGAATCGTGATTTAGGGGAAGGAATTACGTCGGGGGGAATAATTTTAAACCCATCCATACCACTTTGATAGGGGATGAACACCAAAGCATGATCATCCCACACACTTCCATTCAAATTGAAAATTTGTGTGGGTGGGGTATAATTTCCGAATCGTGATTTAGAGGGAAGGAATTACGTGGGGTGGGGGGAGATAATTTTAAACCCAGCCATACCACTTCGATATGGGATGACCACCAAAGCATGATCAGCCCACACACTTCCATTCAAATTGAAAATTTGTGTGGGTGGGGTATAATTTCCCGCTCTCTTCCTCCTCTCTTTATACCTCTGCTCTCTTCCTCTTATATTCTCTTAAAAACCGTTAGATGAAAATTGCCAGAGAATTTATTTCTCGATAATTTTTGATTAGTATGCAATATTCAAGTCATAGTTCATTTTTTCTCTTCTTCCCTACATTGATATTAACTTATTATATACGTACGTCATCCCTAAATATCACCAGCAGTTAAAAAAAGCATACAAGAAATTCCTAACTTTCCATGATCGAATCATGATTACGAGACGACCATTGACAAATCCAGAAGTTAATGACCAAGAAACGTGAATAAACTCGAAACCGAACACGCGGTCTACTACTTCTAAATTTCATGAGAATATTAACGGTGCCATAGCAATAACATGTTGTAACTACGGATTAAGAGTAACCATATGGAAGTAATTTGTCTTTAGGAGCCTTTTCAAATCGATATGACACCAAAGCTCTGCTAATAAGAACCTGTCAGGAAAAAAAAAACTGGTCTTGTATCTCATCTTCAAATCATAGAAATCAATGGACCAGATACACCTTACGTGCATGTTTTTCAATCCACAATCATTTCATTGTCTTCGGTTAACACAAAATCACCACTGTGTTTACGTATTTCTTGCCCAACATTTTTATAATTACTCATGGTAATAGTTTTGATAGATTCGAAAGAATTGTGGGTTACAAGAGATTTGAGATACAGTTATTGTGATCGAAACTCTAAGTGCTCTCTTTTTTAGTGGCCTAGCTTTAATGGTTTTTCAACTGCATCCCGGTAATGGTCTTCTTCTTTTGTTTTCACGAATCTAACCTAGGGTTTTTTCGGGTTTTCTGCCGAGAGGAAAGCTTCGGCGGGGGGGGGAAGAACTTAGTGGGGATGAAACGTTTATAAGGGATAACTTCAGTTTTATCTCATAACCATGCTGAGTCACCTTTTTTTTTCTTCCCCCGCACGTAATTCCTTCCCCTACCCCTAAATCACAATTATATCCTTTATATACATGTAGGAAGAGAACTAGATACTATATTGGGCTGCACATTCATGGGCTACAAGCCCTACAACACCCCCCCTTGTGCGATCCAGTAAAACTTCATATGTAGTGCTTCACATTTAGTGCTTCGTATATAGTTATTCAAATGTCGTCCTCTCCTTGATGACTTGTGCCGAAATCAATTGCCTCATTAAAACTTTGACAAGGAAAAAACCAGTGGGACAAAACCTTGGTACAGCTCTTCATATGTTGTCTCGTATTTTACATGTAGTTCATCACATGCAATACGATCTTCAAAGACCGATGAGTCTAAGTTAATTGCCTCGTTAAAACTTTGTCAGGAAAACCTAGAGGGACAAAACCTGAACTAAAGAAAAAAAATACAATATTAAGTAAACTTAGAACATAGTTCGACTTGAATATGTTGCCTCATTAAAACCTTTACAAGGAAAACCCAGTGGGACAAAACCTTGACGAAGGTAAAAAAGTACAACATGACAAACGCAAGTAAAGGTGATCCATTGCAGATGATCGCTTTTCTCTATTGAAGTTGATTAGTTGCTTCACAACTCCTAAGGAAAGAAATCCTTGTGAGAAAGACAATAGCCTTAGTTGGGAAATTACTTCCCAGTGTTTGTTGTTGTCTCATTAAAAATCTTTCCGAGTAACAAAACCCTGTGGGAAAAACTATTCTCGATCGAAGGGAAAAAGAGTACAACACAACTTCAATTTCAAAGTAAAGTATGTCGACAACATATCCTTGGATCCTCCCCCTGATGTCGGCATCTCCCCCTGATTACTTTCATAGTTGTCCAGACAGTTCCTTTAGTCACGTACTTTTCGAAACTAAATATCGGTGATGGCTTAAAAAATAGTCTACCATATCACCCCCTAATTACTTTTGTTGGAGATGAGATTATTGTTTCTTCATAATCAGCAACCTTTGGATTGCAGTTCCTTTAGCATTCCTTTTTTATGTCTTTGCAAGGATAAAACAAACTCATGTCAATGGTTACTTTTAAGTATACGATTACATTCACTATACCATTCCAATGATGTTGCACTGGCGCTGAGATATATCTAGCTAACAAGTTCCCTGAGGATGCAAAATTTGTTCGAGTACATTATTATACTAAGTAAAACAATGCATCTATTGTACTTAGATATTGGAATTTCATCTCCCAACACATCTTCGTCATCTTTCTTTAGATGAAATGGTCACTTACTTACATTTGAACCTCGACTAATCATGGGAGTGCTATCAGGATGCATGTCTTTGTTAAATTTCCTAACAACTTTAGACATAAAGCAAACTGGTGGAATAATATACCACAAACTCAGTATTCGGTCGAGCGTTCTCCAGATTTTTCATCTCAATTTCGAATTTCAAACAGATTTTAAGGTCTCTTATTGCATCAAGAGTACCTATCATGTATGTACCATCGACATAGATAGCTACAATCCCAAATCAGGAACTTTCGTGTGAATACGCAAGGAAAAATAACTTACTTGTCTATCTCCTCTAAATCAAATAGCCACTTAGACGGGTATACCACATCTGCCTGATTGCTTCAATCTATAAGTGGGCGTTCTATCTAACTGTGAACGCACTTTGTGGTTTAGAGTCGTTTGATTTGGGCAACAAAAGGATATCAAATACTTTTATAAATATATATTATCTCTTGATTATTTCAGAGATACGTAACAACCACATACATATGCTGCATTTCATGTCCTTTTGAAATTACCAAGCTAACTAAAAAGCGGAACACTCTAACGTTCATTACAAGAGAAAAATTCCAGGGCTTTGTGAGAAACCTCGCGCCACAAGGCGAGTCTTTATACTTTAAGACTGATTTCTTCTCATTATGTTGTGTGAAAAATTAATCGTGTATTTCCAATAGGTTTTACACTTGGTTGGTTAGTATTATCACACCAAATACCTGTATATTTGTCAAAGAACCAAGTTCTACCTGGATTGTATAGGCTAAATACGCTCTTCGTTGACATTAAGCAACAAGGAGCTTGGTTCGATCTTATTTTGCTCTATTTCCTTAAGCAAGTGTATGAGAAACTAATTATCAATATGCTCTCATGATCTTTCCATTGACTTGTACGCATCCTCGTAATCAACTTTCGATGTCATTGTTCTCTGGAATCATTAAACTTCGGAGCATCCTCTAGTTTGATTCATGGACATATTCAGAGACAATCTTATGAGATGATTTCTGATGATATAAATAAGTTTTTCCTTACTGACCTACTTCCTTTTTAGGTGAGGATTGATCGAACCAAGTGGTATCTCCAACTTCCTTTATGGAGCCACGGCCTCAACCACACTTCCACTAAGTGTAGTTGCAACACCTTAGTCTATGGTGTATATCCCTTATTGAGGATTTGTAACCTTGCATGTAGGTTTACAGCTGGTATGTGTGATCTCATCACTTTAGCGATATCAGTGTACATTCTGAAAATCGATTACTCTTTGTCACTTCACATTTACATTTGTAGAGTACAAGAATCAATATGAGACATAGTGGGAATACACCACGATAATTCTTGTCGTTCCCTTAGAAAATACGTTTTCTTATCTCCCCCTAACGATGGGAAGACTGTCTCATTAAAGTGATAACCCGCAAATCTAGCGGTAAGAGATATCCGACCAAAGGTTTTAAAATATGGATAATTGTTGGGAACTCATTTCCAACATAACTACTTAACAGTTTTGAAGACCCATCATAGTACATGTGGAGTCGTAATGGTACATATATAGCACAACCAAAAATGCATAAGAATACAAATGTCAGGCTTATATCCAATTACCAACTGGTACTCAGAAATAGTTGACTAATTGTGGGTTCCAAAACGAATAAGTGAATATGCGTGTAATATTGCATATCCCCCAAGCATTTATAGGAAGGTTGTTACGCATAACTTATCCTTAGACACTATTTGTGACCTTTGATGGTAGCCTCAATGAGACCATGGGGTAAGGATGTTCTAAACTGATCATATTAAACATGCAATATCCATCAAGTACTTTTGATGTAAATATCTAGCATTGAGAAGGTTGATGAGTCCTTAAATTGTATAATATGTGCTAGGGTTATTTCTAAAACGCCTTATTTCTTGTGATCAATAACTAATTCAACACTTCGAATCATCCACCAGAGCCATAAATCACTTGAATGGCCTGCATTCTGTATGGATATGTTTACAAATATCACCTTGTTTCCTTTGAAAGAATGTGTTGTTTACTATTTGCATCTTAGGATGGTCTCAATCCTTTTTACTAAAGAATAACTTTGTAAAATGAGTTACATGTTTTATTACTTTAAAAGCATAATGGGAGGGGAGGTGGTGTTTCTAGTACTTTAGAAAGAGTTGATTATGAGAGATGCCGTCTCTTTGCATTCTTTCAATCTTTGTAATTCCTATTTCCTTGTTCCCTCAAATACAAGGATGTCCATTTGAGTTCTTTCAAAACAGAACATCATATCACAACCAAAGTGTCTTTATGGTTATGTCAAAACCTGATTGAGTCAATTCCCAACATTACATTGTCGGTGACGATATGGATTCAATTATCCAAATATTAGTGATTTAAAGTTCACTAGACTAATTGGCTCATTATTTTCTCTAAAATGTAGTTCATTTCACATTCATTGGAGGTAATATGTAGATGCATTCCCATTTTCACAGTTAATTAGGCAATAAAGATTGAGCATTTGTTCGTTTGTCTATTACATGTAGTGATCCAATCATCGCATGGTATTATATAAGGAAAAAATTCAATAATCTGTTTAATATATTTCCTTAAGAGTTTCGTGTAATAAGTGGTGTGGTCTTATTACATAATAAAAGAAAATCTATCTCATTTACTTTAGAGTGTTACCGTTCATATCTCATTTACTTTAGAGTGATACCGTTCATGAAGATGATATGTTTTTCATCATAATGTACGATTGATCCTTATAACTCAAGTACTTTTGAGTATATCTCAAGTGCTTTAGAGTATTTCAATTGTATGAAAATAATATAATTTTCATTCCATAAGTGCAGACAATGAATTTAATTCTTATTAACTGGGAAAATTTCTTATTTCCACTGAAGTTGACAAGAGGGGTTTGACCTTGTTTTAACATATAGTGAGTTTGTTGTCCTTTAAACTCTATATATCTTGTAGTTGGTTTGATACGTAATCGATCAAGGGTACCTAGAGTCAGTGTTGTTTAATAGGAAGTTAGGAAGAACACAAAAGAAAAAGATAATATAACACAAAGAAAAGAATACGATTGATTCTTCTAACTTCTTCTTCTTTATTGCTTGAAAGAAAAATACTCTTTTACAAACCTTCAATGAGTTCTTCTCTCGGAGATTTTTCTCTCTCTTTTTCTAGCTTACAAGTCTCCCCTTATTATATGAGTGAAAACTTGTTGTAAAAGAAATAAAGCTATGAGTTTTTAGAACTCATCTAAACTAGGAATCGTATCTAAAGTAGGAAACTTCAAAAGCTTATGAGTTTAAGAACTCATCAAACTAGGAATCCTAATCCAAGTAAGGAAACCTCAAGTCTTGTTGATCAAACAAACTAGTCGACCAACACCTAGTATCTTCTAGACACTCTCTATCCATAGTATGGCTCACTGTTCTGTGCATAAAATCTGCACACTACTTAGTTCTGTGTATGTAATCTTTACGTCACCATCTGCTATACTCATGTATAATCTGTACATTCTTCTGTGTATACAATCTTCTCATACTTATGTACTTCTAATCTTCTAGTATCTTCTAGATACTTACTAGACTTAACATGGCTCAAATGTTGCTAAGATACTCCTGTATCATGGCTCCCCCAATTTAAGAAGATGAAACTCATGTGTAAGCTCTAAACTGAAGGTGGGAAAAACTCACACTCCACTCTATTCCTTGTTGAACCACCTTGCCTTACTTAGGTTAAAAACCCATTATTCTCTATATTCCGCAAATTAAAGCTTAATTTCTAGCTCATTTTTCTCGAGCTCATTCTCTAGTACTCTTGTGCAATATACAGCTGACTTCCCACGGTCATAAACAAAACCCAAACCTTTTCTTCCAGTATTGAGTTTAGTTATACCAATAGCAAGCATCTCGTCTTTAGAATCTGAACATACTAATCTCTGGCCATCATATATACTCTGTTTTGAAACCAGTGACCACCATATTTCTTTTTTTTCTTTCCTCGATCAAAAACAAAAACTACCTGATCTAGTTGCTGATGTTGTAGGAGATTATTGTAGCTCTTCCATGTCTTTGATACCCGACATAATCTATAGCACATCAGTTTGCATGCTGAAATAAAATCTCTGATAACAATAATACGACCTGCATGTAGAAGTTCAGTTGTCTGCTTATTATGTCTTGTCAGTACGTCCTCTTCATGGTCTGTTACCTTAAGAATTATATCCACCCATGAATTTCTTATAACTGCAACCAAATATTCTTTCCAAAAGTTAACCTTAATCTCTAGGAAGATAAAAACTATCAATAACCACCATAAACACACCACCAAGTTAGTGTTGATGTCTAACCATTGCTTCTGCTGAAATTTGTTGATCCTTGCTCGTAACAATCCCATGATCGCGTACACTGAATTCGTGTTGAGTCCATGCACCACAACTAACCCTAGAAGTCAGAACGTGGCTCAGATACCACTTGATACGTAATCAATCAAGGGCCTAGAGTCAGTGTGTTTAATAGGAAGTTAGGAAGAACACAAAATAATAGAACACAAAGAAAAGAATACGATTGATTCTTATAACTTCTTCTTCTTTATTGCTTGAAAGAAAAATACTCTTTTACAAACCTTCAATGAGTTCTTCTCTCGGAGATTTTTCTCTCTCTTTTTTCTAGATTACAAGTCTCCCCTTATTATATGAGTGAAAACTTGTTGTAAAAGAAATAAAGCTATGAGTTTTTAGAACTCATCTAGACTTGGAATCGTATCTAAATTAGGAAACCTCAAAAGCTTATGAGTTTAAGAACTCATCAAACTAGGAATCCTAATCCAAGTAAGGAAACCTCAAGTCTTGTTGATCAAACAAACTAGTCGACCAACACCTAATATCTTCTAGATACTCTTTATCCATAGTATGGATCACTGTTCTGTGCATAAAATATGCACACTACTTAGTTCCGTGTATGTAATCTTCACGTCACCATCTGCTATACTCATGTATAATATGTACATTCTCCTGAGTATATAATCTTCTCATACTTATGTACTTCTAATCTTCTGCATACTTACTAGACTTAATATGGCTCAAATGTTGCTAAGATACTCCTGTATCATGGTTGCTACTATATGATACCTGCATTTCATTGTTTGTACCATTCTCAGTAAAAACTTTATACTAAGTTTCCAACTCCCGTTTAAATGAGTCAGAATTACATCTCTGTCTCATGCAAGGTAGATACATTTACTTTGTATCCTTATTACTTGATCCAAAATTACATCTCTGGTCCTAGTTTAGTAAAAGTCTTATATCTTCTACCATAATTTATGTGTATTCTTTTACATGTTCTAGTATACAAATGTTGGTATGATTTAGCACATCTAACCCTCCGTTCTTCGAGGTTCTTTATAAAATTATCCCTGCCACAGTTACCTTAAGTTGAGAAATTTTTTTATCCCAACATGTATACGTTGTTATTCAAGAGAATCTCACATGCATCCCAACCACTTGCATTGGGTTAAATATCTTACGAAAGACCGTGAATCTCTTGTTAACATATTTCAGCATCTACTATTACTTTAGTATAATTGATGAAGTTGAAAAGATAAAAATGGAAAGATTTTTCTGACTCATGTCACATTTTGTGAATTTCTTTCCACAAAAGTTGAGGTGCTAATTTGTAACCTATCTTTTTAGTTTAGCAAGTGGAATCTATCCCATTAAACATTCAAATTTTCGGGGGAAAATTTTCGTGAATGTTTCAAAAAACTTCATTCAGAGCATTAGATAATCTGAAAAGTTAATATGTCGCCTAAGAAGCGTAAAAACTTCAGCTTCATATTTGAACGATGCATCGTTATAGGTAGAATACATTTATTTATTTATTATGATGGAAGTATTATACTTGTGTACACAAACTTCCACATCAAATACCCTTTAATGGTGCTCAAGTACTTCTGAGTCCAAAAAGTCAAATTCAAGTTGAGTTGGTTTAATCAAAGTCTAGTCAACTATTTGGTAAAGGCCCGGTCCATTGGGTTGACAAGGTCATGGTTAACGAATATAAGCATATAAAATCCATTATATATGAAGACAGCCGACGGCACAGTCCATTGGATTTAATATGTGTTTGTCATAAAAATAGTTGGGATTTTCCTCTTTTTTTTTTCTTTTTTTTTTTCCTTTAATATTTTACCGTCGGAGATTTTCTCAAACGAAAGAAATATAATCTTAACTTCTGGACACTCTTTTTATTTAGGTTCATTGCTTATAATGAGATAATGCTCTACATGAACATGGAAGTTTAAATATTTTTTGGAAATATGTCGTCAGCAGCGCTCATCTCAGTGAAATCAACTAATCAATATCGTCCGTAAAAGTCTCCACATGCTCCTATTTCTCTCCAGCTGACTCATCTATCATGGTCATGTTGTCGATCCTCCAAATAGGCAGAGAATAGTATTTTTTACATCGAACGAATGATACAAACTATCCAATATGACATGATTTTCCTGTAATTTTTTAACACCCATTAGATGACAATGTTTAAAATGTGTACCCATTACCTTTTCGAAGGGATTGTATATATGCGAACCTATGCGATTAAATCTTTAACAAAGTATTGTGCCCAATAATTTTTCTTAACGAAGGCTTTGTTAACTTCAAAAGTCTTGGACATTTTGTCACTTCCGTATGTTCCTACCATCACTTGGAATACAATCTGGCGACACATTACCTCATAAAGAACCTTGAACACATATTGTACTCCCCGATCCTATTTCAAATTATTAGGTTGTCAATAGATCCTTTACCCAAAGTTGACATATTCTACGTTGAATATTTATAAAAAACAAATTATGGTATTTTGGATCGTTTCTTTCTAAGATTGTAGTTTTCAAAATTGGCCTCTTCAAGTCCCACGAATTTTTAAGTTTATATATCTTGTTTGTTTTTAACATTTTAGTTAGCCATATTATGTTTGTTACTAACTTTAAACTTGATGTCATATTCTACTGTGAACTTTATGTGATTTCAGAATCGAAATAGTTATACCTCTTTCATCCGTATCAAGTAATCCGTTGTATATCCCAACAATTCTTCTACAAAAATTCTTTTCTTTTGCCGATTCTGGACCATCAGTAGCCATTATTTTCAAACGCAAACTAATTTTTTTTGATGTTATGTATTTGCAATGTTCATTTTTCTTAAATAAATAGATTGTGGAAAAACTATAAAAAAAAAGAACATAAGTATTATATCGGGTTTATGTTACTATATCCAAAATACTCCGGACACTGCTTCTGGTGCCTTGTTTCCTCAAATTCCTTGTTGCATTCTAGACAGTACATACAACACCAATCATTTGCGAAGTGAGATATTTGCGCAAGTGTGGTCAATGTATCCCTTGCATGTAATAATAATAACAACACGTCAATTTTTTTCAAGTCATCCAGTTGTAAATGGTATGAATCTAATAGATTTGAATTATACCTCAATCTTAGATATCACCTTCTTCTCACATAACATAGCAATTGAGGAAGGACAAATCTTGACCACTCTTTACATAAGCAGAGTTAGCCAAACTATGTTTTGCAATTGTCTTACGTGAAAATTATTATTAATCCATATTTTAGTCAGAAACTATCGAAGATGTTCTAATTAGTCCAATAGAAAGTTAATCTTAAATTTTTGACCTTATCTCTTGACCCAATTATTGAAGTCTTCTCAGTCATGTTCTGCTTTGTGTGATCTACCCATCTATGTCTACTCTACCTTCTAACCCAGTGAATGAAACTTATACATATTGATCAATAATTTGATATTGTTGATTTTTCATCAAGAGGTCGCATGATTTGAGAATGTAAAATATAACAAATATTCTATAAACATAGGAGGCGAAAATTATATTTATGATTTAGAGTTTTTTATGATGATTTTGATGAACAAACATAATTTTCAAATAAATATTTTAGAATGCAAATACATTTTCCCGGTCAATAAGGTTTTATATCGGGAATTGAGTGAAAGTTTTTGTCTTTGTATGTAGTTGTCGCGAAACAACTCGACATTGATGGTCTTACAGGAAAAAGAATGTAATAGTACTTGAGAGAGCGATAATGTTCTCTTACGCGGGTACACCAATTTCCTTTATATAATACGGGTGATCGAACAATCATGATCATATTGTCTTATACGTTCTGGTATCATCCTCGAAATATTTTGTTTTTGTCCTTATCAATCGTGCTAAAAACAACCAATTACATCTTTCAAAATACAATGTTGCATGTTTTGTGAAGATTATTTTTTTACTTGGTCAATAAAACTCACTAAAAAGCAAAAACTATTATTATACACTACTATTACCAACACCCACCACCATAAAAACCATCCACCACCACTATTTATTCCACCAATTGTAATTTTACCGCCTCCACTATTCACAAACACCCGTCACCGCTTATAGTAACCGTACTTCCACTACCACCATTAGAATTAATATAGTTTTTAGTAAAATTATTTATTAATAAAATTATGTATTTATGTTAGATTATTAAAGGGACGTTTATAATAAAAATTTAATTAATCATTATGAACAATCAATGAGACACTAATTAATAAAATGTTTAAAAATGGTTAAGTTGAACAAACCCCAACGGTAAATTTATCTTTGCCAAGGACAAATCCTGACCACTTTTTACATAAACAAAATATGTTGTGTTCTTGATTCATATCGTTCGTTTAGTTATTACAAAACATGGCAATTGATTTCACCAATTTTTTAAAATGGACATGTGTTTTATCGAGTTTATTTTAACATTAGAATTAACAACCACGTTTTATACTTTATAATATAACGTTACCCATTTTGTGGCGTTACGAAACTAGCATAATATGTTTTTGTTCACCAATACCCGCCACCACCATAAAACCATATGAATCCACTTTTTTTATCCACCACCACCTAGTGGCGGAGCCAAGGGTTGACTAACCTGGCTCTAACCCCTTAAATTTTTAATAACTACATAATTTTTGTAGTTTATTTTATAAATAGTACTAGAAATACGGCACGGCACGAGACGATACAATTTTTGGTCATAATAATTTAAATAATACTATAAACTATGATAAGAATTATTTTGACCCATGAGAACTTGTAGTAATGAAAATCTTAGATATTTGTGGTGAGCGTCGTTTACTCAACAAAATAAAAATATATTTCCCACTAATTAAATATAATATAACGGTAGTAAGGATCGTTCCAACGAAGAGTAATGCAATTGATATGTTATCTAAATCGGCGAAAATATAAAATAAGGATAAAAAGGATAATAAGATAAAGATAATGAAGAAATCCTTCGCCGTTACTAACCGTTAACCCAACATTGTACCCATTTATCTCTTGTTAGACTCAATTGTCACCAACCGTAGAATAGCAGGTACGCTTAGCTATCCCCAAAACTCATTGTATCACCTGATACGGAAGCACTCGACTACCGGATTCTATTCAAAAGAACCACCTTGAGGTACGCTTACAAGATGTAATTCCCCGAACGCATTAAGATTTGTGAATTTAGGTTTGATCCCCAGTTAAACTCGATGACGCTTCGGTCCACTTCATCGGTGTTGTCTTTACTCGCAATTGCTACACAGAATCCCTCCGCAAGGTCTTGCGATTTCTACTTGTGTAGGAGATGAGAGACAATTACGGATCGACTCAACTCTCTACTAGCATTAGAATGATTAATAGACTAATCTAGTTGCACACCCAAACTAATCTAAGAATCAATCATAAACCTTCGATATAGTAAAAAACAATCCACAATGAATCAATTTAAAACTTGAAACAAACTTGTAAATAATTGAGCTTCACAATTAGAACTTTGAATTCATCCTTACAATAAAAAGAATAGAGAAGATATAGTTCTCCCCCTAAGAGGGAGAAAAACGGTGAAAAGAAGATATCTAAAATTGTCTCTAGGCTTCTCTATATATAGGGTTTTGTAACCTCTTCTTTAAGAAAACTAGGAAACCTAGGAAAAATAGGAAAGTGCACCTCCTTAAGAATTATGTCCTGTGCATAACACCCTGTGTTAAGTAGGTCACGAACTCTTGCCAAATTCCAAAATAAATCATGACCAAATTTTGGCCGTGAAGTCTCCAGCCAATGGGCCACACAGCTGGACAGAAGCCCAGTCCATTTCCTTATCAATGCTTGTCTTTGGCCTGTTAGTTCTCTGAAACTGACATCCTTTTCTTTTATTACTTCCACGGCTAGTAACATATTCTTATTTCCCCTGAGTTTATCTTCCGTGAAAAATCTTTTCTCACTCGGTCTGAAATCTCCGACCGATATGCAGCTCGTCACTACTGCCATGCATTTCTCCATCTTCTCTGCCATAACCACCGATCACCATCTTATCTTCATTATTGAAATAATCACCGGCATCATCATCAGCTTCAAACCCGAGTCTTCTTTTCATCACCGATCAGCACCAACAACTCCCAGCGCCTCCTTTATCGATCATGGAAGCAACACCATAACTACTACAGAATTCACTGCCCTTCTTCTCTTCTTCCCGACTCGAGTTCTTCCATTCTCAGCTCGTCGATCATCATCCGATAATGGCAACCAACAAGAGCTCTACCTTCCATCTCTCAATGACATCGACCATGAACTTACAGACACGATCACCACCATTATAAATCTCAGTTCTCCCACTCGAGTATCACAGCGTCATCTCAGTCAACTGTCGATGCATCAATGGCAACAGGTGATGTTCCCTGTAAATTCCAAGATCGAGTCTCGTCGACCATCAGTCATCATAGTTTCATCCAAACACTCGAGTCTCAACTGCCAATCACCTCCATCCCCTACTGCCATGATTACTCGATTATTCATTATCTCTGCAACTGTTTAATCTTCATCGCTGGTTACTCATCTCCTTAACTCGTTAATCACCATTCCATACCTGAACACCACCAGTTCCCAGCTAAAACCCATTGTCACAGCAGCATTGAGTTGTTAAAACTCCATATCAAAACAAACCCATGTCTTTAATCCTCTTCGTTGACTCAATGATGTCCCCTCGAACAGTTACCTCATCGTACACCGTCAACCATGAACAGCATCTCTCCAACACCACGATAGCACAGTTCAATCCTCGATACATATCCATTAACAGCGTCCAATAATCGTTCAGTCTTGTCACTGCCTCATCATCGACTGCCAATAACCACCATTGCCAAGTTCCAACTCTCAGTCCGTATCACCAATACAAATCTGCATACAGCAAGAGCATCCCTGAACTTGTTGGTCTTTGTTCATCATCCACCAAACTCAACCCCGATACTAAGGCTTGGACTCTTCTTCTCAGCTCAAATTTGGTTTCTTACCTATACATTTATTCCACCAGCACGTGTGCTACCCTTATGTAGGGGTGAGCATAATAACCGGAACCGCGGATTTCACCCGCATCCGTCCGCAAAATTGCGGATTTGACCCAAACCGCAAGACGTATGGGCCGGACACGGGTGTAATTTTCTAATCCGCACATTTTAGCGGTTTGGGTATTAAAAACCGCGGATCAAACCGCACCGTAGGGTAGTAAACCCAAGAACTGATAGATGGTTCATCAGTACTACTTGAGAACTTGAAATGGGATTCTTTACGAGGGAAATTGGATTTACATGGAATGCACTTGGGGATGTAAATTAAATTTCTAAATTTCTAGTTTTTTAACTTAGTATTTTTATTTGTTTTACTCTTTTTTTTTCCTGAGTAAATCCGCGGTTAATCCGCAACCAAACCGCATCATCCGCTGATCCGCGGATAAGAAATCCGCGGGTGATTGGATCGGACACGGTTTGATTTTCCAAAACCACAACTTTTACGGTTTGGTTGTGGGTGACCCCTAATCCGCAACCGTTCGTCCGTTGCACACCCCTACCCTTATGTGAACTCCATAGAGTTTACACTTTCCTCCAGTAAATGTATGCGAACCATATAGCCCATATTAAGCCCATGTTGGACTCGATACCTCCAACCCATTAAGTTCATTATCAATAATTGAAAAAATATGCCCACGCGACTGCCTATATTAGTTTCCATGCAATGATAATTCCGTCTCTCTTTTGGAAAATTGGACGATTTCTTGTTCTTTTCGGGAATAAGCTCCAAAATTCCCATAAAATATAAAAGAAAGCTAATAACACAATTTTGCAAGAAAACTAGCTAAGAAAGCATAACCAATCGATATTTAGAGAGGTGCTTTTTACACACCTATCAATTTGTCATCCAAATAATTATAAATTCGGTATTGCCTTGAACTGATCTGTGATAAATGTATAGTGTTTCTTACATTATCCAAGTCTCCTAAATTATTGGTGGTGCACTTTCAGAAAAAAGAAAAGAAAAGAAAAACTACTATCCTCCATTTGAAGACCCTAATTGTAGCTTTGATAAGTAAATAATTTGTGTTTTATTTACTACATATAATTTAAATAAAGTTTTACTCTCATCAATTGTGATTCTTTAAAACCGGTAAAAATATGGAACTTAGCAAGGTTTAAAATTTTAAACTAACAAAACTCTTTCGGTTAATAAGAACCCATCTACTCTAGAATGCTTGCACGGTAATTATGACATCCAAAAGTTCCTCAAAAGTTTCCACTAAACATTGAATACATGAGTATTTCAGATAAAAATCGACACTGGAACAGAAAAAGGTAGTCAACTATAATCTTTGTGCACCTTTATTTCACAAGTATGGCTAGTTTACACACTTGCTCAACATTAGACTCTATTAGAAGTAACACGCATACACATTATTGTTCGAATTTTCTCTTGATGGTATCTTATCATATTTAACTGGTTACCGAATAAAAAATATTTTTTTTTCTATTTATGTTGATAAAATTTCTAATGTTGTTCTTTATCACATTTTGTTCGAATTTTCTCTTGATGGTATCTTATCATATTTAACTAGTTCCCGAATGAAAAGTATTTTTTTTCTATTTATGTTGATAAAGATTCTAATGTGAAAAAGGGAAATATCCAACGAGTTATAAATAGATGATAATAGTTTGTAGTATGTTTGACATGTTGATACTCTTAAGCTAAAAATCACCAAGAAAATAAGTTGGGAATAAGGAAATCAATTGGAAATGAGTGAGTGTGTGTGGTTGAAGAAATATACACATTTATTTATAATGGTCACCGATTGAATGCATGTGCTATTATATTTTAATCATAATGTGGTGCACCCGTTACAGAGCTCTCCATAATTAGGGACGTTTTTCTTTTCTTTTGCATGTGCATTTACTCGATGGAGCCAAAAAAAAAGGCAATATCCGATGGTGTAAAAATTGATTCCAGAATTGCTCATAAGTTTCAGTATCATGCAGCGTGAAAAAGGGCAGTATCCGCTGCATTCTTCTTAGTGTGAAAAATGGAAATTGCCGCAAAAAAAAAGAAAACGTATCAAGAATTCCGGAAAAATATTGATCGCAGAATTGCAATATAATTTGCGACGTTCAGAATTGCAATATATTGATGGCACAATCGTTGGTGATACTTTAGAGGTAGCTAAAGCTTTTCGTATAATTGAGGCTGAAGGACCAGTTAGGGGGTTACATCTTAATATTAAGAAGACAGAAGTTTTTTGGCCCTCCCCTGATCCTAGGAGTGTATCTGAGGGTGTTTTTCCCTCGGATATTGGTAGACCTTCTAAAGGTGTTAAACTTTTGGGCGGTCCTGTGAGTTTAGATATGGGCTTTATTAGTGACATGTTGTTGAGCAGGGTGCATAAAAATATTCAACTAATGAATGCAATCAAGAGACTCAGGGATCCACAAAGTGAGATGCTTTTACTTCGCAGTTGCTCGGGCGTATCCAGACTTTACTTTGCAATGCGAACTACCAATCCTGCTGCTCTTCAACCTGCTACCGATCTCTTTGATGATCCGTTATTTCAATATCTGAGACTCTTAATTACTGGAGATGGTGCGGGTTTTGGTCCTCTGCAGAAGAGACTAGCTACCCTACCCATCAGAGATGGTGGACTTGGCATCTATACCATGGATGACACTCATGCTTATTGTTATCTCGCTTCTCAGAGCCAGACTACTTCAGTGCAGAAAGTGATCCTTGGTAATTTATTTTCAACGGACAAAGGTTCATCCTATCAGTTGGATTTTCAGACCTTCACCCAGGTATGTGGATTACCGTCTACTTACTATTTCGATGATTCTGCCCCCCTTCTATGCATTCCCTGGCAGTAGTTTATTTCGATGCAGTTAAGAAGTTAATCCCAGACCAATTTCTTATGTCTGAAAGAGATTCCATTTTATGGAAATGCAACCGTGTCAAGCATGCTCAAGATTATCTTTTGGCAGTACCTATTAGTGGGCTTAACCAATGCCTTGGGACTTGAAAATTTAGAGATGTGCTTTGTTACCGCCTTGGTATCCCTATGTTCGTTGAGAATAGTTCTTGTCCTAGTTGTAACACACCTATGGACATATATGGTGACCATGCGCTCCATTGTGCTAAGAATATTGGGTACAAGTTTCGTCATGACGTGGTTCGTGATGTTGTCTTTGACATTTGTTACAAAGCTAATGTACCTGCGCGTAAAGAGGTTTCCCTTGGTCTTGAATCTGATGATGGTAGAGATCTCAAACCCGCTGATATTCTTGTTCTTAACTGGGAAAACGGGCAAGATGTTTGTATGGATGTCACAGGTGTCTCTCCATTCACTGGTGATGGGGTTCGCTCTTTTGTTCCTGGGAAGGCTATTTCTGGAGCCGTTTCTCGTAAACGTGCCAAATATTTGGACAAGTGTGCTGCACATGGATATGGGTTAGGGTTTCTTTCTTTCTCTACTTTAGGGGAACTTGGCGAGGATATGCTTGTTTTTTCAAGCGCCTACGGAACTGCTTGATGAGCAATGATGCTAGCAGCGGCTCAGGCAGTTTTATTTTTTATAGATTAGGCGTTGAAATTCAGAGGGGTGTTGGAGCCCAGCTTGTAGCTCGGTTACCAACCTCAAGCTCTGTTTGATTTTTGTAATCTCTTTTTTTTTTATATGTATTCTTTCTCTTTTTTTTTTTTTTTTTTTTTGTGCAGTAGATTTGATAGAAAAATAGCATGATAGGTAGTTCGATTTTAATGTTAGCATATGATCAAGAGTCGAAGATCGATCTTAATAAGGATGATAGAAACTGTTTCTAACCCTTGCCCATAAGTTTCATCCTTCCTTTTCCGGGAATAACCGTTGTTTGGGAAGCTCATAAGTTTCATATGCTAACATTGCTTTTTTTTTTTTTTTTTTTGGGAGTTTGGCCTCCTTTTGTTTGTGTTGTTCAGGATTCTTTCCCTTTTTATTTGGTTTTTTCTTTCTTTGAGTTTAGCTTCTTTTTTTTTGCTTGAGTATCATCCTGCAAAAGGTAGCATTACAGGTAGTTGAATCTTAATGTTAGCAGTCGGAAATCGATCTTAGTAAGGATGATAGTAAATGTTTCTAAAGTTCTATGTACTTTGGGTTTTACATTGTAACTTTTTTTTTTTTTGCAGGATGATGAAAATAGGCTACCTTTCCATGATGAAAATTTTCTGGTAAGTCATATTTGTTACTCATTGTTCCAAAATACATTATAATGAAAACTATTATTTGTATTTTTTGATTCTTCCCTTTTCACAATGGGTATGATTAAAAATAATAATTGTTTGTATTTTGTAGGTTGGTAAATGATGGATAATTGTTTAAAGATATTTTCCCTTTACATTGAATATATTTGTAGTTTTTGATTCTTCCCTTTAATTTTTTTTATTTTTTAGATAATAATGGCTTGTAATTTCTGTTTTTAAAAACATGGGATGACATCTATTTTTTCAGTTTTTTTCTACATGGGTTAATTAAATAGTATGAATTCAAACATTAAATAAATTTTATGGAAATTCATTTGAGGATCCCACTAAATTTATTTTTAGGTTTATTAATATCTCTATAATGTATATCTCCATAATGAATGGAGGTTACAAACACCACATCCGCTAGATGTCCTCGGATGGGATGAGACTAGGATGGTCGGATCACCTGTTTGTCTCTCCAAATGTTATCCGACCATCCAAGGCTCAAAAACCTATGTTGTTTTGTATTATAGATTTGTCCATATATATTTATGGTTTAGTCCACCAAATTTTACATGTTTTTTTTTTTTTTAAATAGGCCTCCTCAATGTCAATTTTTGACTCCACCACTGCCGCCATCACTTCCGACCATCCCATGTAGGTTGTTGGACGCAATTCTAATTTTCAATCACAAATGCCATGTGTGAGGTTTAGAATGAACAAAATTTCATCAATTGATTAGTTACATTTTTTTTTCCGTGTATATATTCTATTTTATATTGCCATCAATTTTATTTTAACATTAAAAAATCATGATTTACGTGATATAGTACCAAAGATAACAGGGGTACTATTTGGGTGATCCAACTACGATCATGAAAATATTGTCTTGTATGATATCATCCCTGAAATATATGGTAACTTCCTTTATCAAAAGTGTTAAAAACAACTAACCACATCTTCCACACTACGATGTTGTAACGACAACATAAAATTAATATTGTCCATCATTACTCACCAGCATTCACCGTCACTACTTCTTCCACCACAAACCAAGGGCGAAGCCAGGATTTTGAGGAGAGGGGAGAATAAATTCTTGGCAAGTTGGATACATGTGAAAAATGGACTTTGTATCCCATTTTACAATAAAAGAACAAAAATAAATATAATTGTGCTTAGCTCTGCCCTTAACCACCACTAATCTTTCGGCTTCCACCTCTTCTACTACTCACTGTCGCAGCAAATGTCTATTAATATTACTTATCAAAATTACTTATTAATAGAAATAAATATTATAATTAATTAAGAAAACATTTATAATTAAAAATGATTAGTCATTTATTATGAGCAATTAGTGAAACACTAATTAATAAAATAATTTATAATGAATAGATTATTTATTATGTGCAATTAGTGAAACACTAATTAATAAAGCAATTATGGTATTTAAGTTTTTTTTTTAGGGTAATGGTATTTAAGTTGAACAAACCATCACTGTTGATTTATCTTTTCTATCAATTCCAACCAAGGTGGAACACTGGTTAGAGGCCACTCTTATGACACAATAGGTCATGAGTTCGAACCTCCCCGTTATAATTTTTGAAATTCCATATCTTGATTTGAGTATTCATTTTTCATTTTCATAATATTTGACATCGTAATGAACGCCACACGTGCGAGTTGTAAGGGTGGTCTGAGGAACCACAACCCTTGATTTATCTTTTTCTGGACAAATCCTGACCACCACTTACAAAGGCAAACTTAGCCTAGCTTTGTTTTGTACCCTTGATATATGAAGTATTAAACCCCATTGATAATAATCTTGAAACTATTAGCATATGAGCCCAAAACATATTGTTAACCCTAAAATTGGAAATTTCATCATCCAACTGCAGTGATCAGAAAACAATTGTAAACATCTCCGATGATTATAATATTTTTATCGTAGCTTCATAATAACGTTTCGACAAACATAATAAAATTTCAATTAAATCCAACGGCTAGATAAAAAATATATACATGATGCCGTATGACTGTTCCAATTCACGTTTCTGTGGACACAACTGAAAATATCACGTACTTTTGAGTATTTTCCATGATTGGATCTTTATGAAATTTTTACACAGCATCAAGAAAGACAGTATGTAAAGCATACTAAAAATACAGAGTAATCCAACTGTGGGAATTCTTGAAAAATAAGTTTTATTACGCTGTTGTAAACTAGGGTTTTTCTGAACGTAGACAGTTTAATTAAAATCCGATTTTTGAAATTGCATCATATTCCGATTTGATTGAATTTTTTTTAGAGTATGTAATACCTAATTTGGTTGAACATATTAAAATTGAATTTCATGAAAATCTATCGGTGAAATATCTATGTTTGATAGTCATACATTCGTGGAACCCTAATATCTATCTAACAAGATGATAATTGAAACTCAGTGATGAATTCTCATTCATTCTGATCCCATTTTTTGCTGATGTGGATTAATGTGGTATGAGTATTGAGAAATAGAGCCCTCTTATTGATTCTGGCTTCTCACAAGTAGCACTTACCATAATTTTACACCTCATTTACACCATCAACCATCCCCACGATCGACCTTTCAACAAAACCAACCCCAATTTCTCGACCACGTCCAAACTGTACTTAAACAATTATCAAAACTAATCCTCGTTATCTACCTGTGCAAAGAAGACAGTGAAATCTTTACTGATAAAACTAGATCACCACTGCCACAGTGGGGAGGGCCAACCGAATAAAATCGAAACACCGTTATGCATAATGGTGTTATAAGGCTAAATTGATATGCATTTAACTTATGGTAGTTTACGTAAATTTTCACCATTTTTTATGCATCTTTTGTGGTGGTTTGCATCAATTTACCCCATGTGTTATGTATCCTTTGTGGTGGTTTGCACCAATTTCCCCATGATTATGCATCATTTGTGGTGCTTTGCATAATGGCTATACATTAAATTTTAAAAGTCACCATCAAATTTTTCGTAAAAACACTAAATTTTATATCGTTGTTTGTACTCGTTGTGTAGATTTTTTAAAATCCTTTCCACTGATATAACATTTGTAAAATTCTAAGGCACATATTTTTATATATGTTATATTAAAGTTTGGTTGCCAATTATACCCCTGAAAAAATAGGATATATAAGGAATTATAATAATTAGACTAAAAGGAGGGATATTTTAGACTTTTCATGTCCCAAAGACTACCACCAAATTCATTTCCAATCTTTTTATCAAATTGAACATTTGTGTTAGGTTTCATTTGTGTTAGGTTTCTCTACGGGCCCTTCGGTCGGGATGCCCAATTAGAGGTTTGTTTTCATTGAATTAAGTTGCCTTGGAATCTACTAAAAATCTACTTAGATCTGTTAACAAAGAAACTATGCCTTTTCATCATTTTCGAGTTCTTTGTTTTTCACATGGTTATTCTATTTTAGATAATTTTTATTCTTTTATTTCACATTCAGGTGGAGAAAATGATCGAGTTGGTGGTGATGAAGATAATGATTTTCGAAGTGATTTAATATCAGAAACCAATGTAGTGTGATAGAGTTTCAAGCTTAAGTTATTGCATGCTTAATAATCCGTGTTTTAGGTTTAATTGATAAATTGGTTTCAGTCTGTTTTGTATGTATACTAGAATATGACCCGTGCCGTAACGGCCCGGAATTGTGTTGGTGTTACTGTAAAATGTGACGTTATTAGATCACATGACACGCATAGAGATCCCAATTTTTCCGACGACTTAAGATTATGATAAATGAGACTATGGGTGGATAAGTGATGCAAACTAAGAGAGAAATAACCATACCAAATTTAATTTATATACCCAGACTATCAATTTAGATGTATTATTATTAGTAGTATTGGCACACAGTAAAATCCTGTATTCATTTCCATTTGCAAATGCTATGTTCGGATGAACGAAATTGATGAAGAGAAATTATGCTCTCTGTCCCAAGTATTCCGAAATTGATGGCTGCCACATTATTCCAGCAATGTTACATTTTACGGTTGACCGAAAAAAAAGAAGAGAAAAATGAACATCATGTCAAAATTTTATCTAACGCCTTCACCCAAATCTTATAAATTAAACAGGAGTCCCTGAAACTCTCTTAGCTTATAAGTTAAACAGGAATGCGTGAAACTTGCTTAGCAGCTAGAGAAAACATCACCAATATGATTTTAAGTTGTCTCAACCCATCTCCATTAGGAAGTATATCCCCAGCCATATCCTAATAGATAAACTTAGAAAATAATTAGCCTTAGATGCTTCAGTATAAGAACAAATGAATCGAATGACCTTACAGTTGCAAATCAAAAATTGGTTTAGCAGCCGTGTACATGGAGAGAGATATTAAGTATACAAAACAAAGACATATTTATGACACAAAAGTGTTCTTTAAGAAGTAGCAGTTTACACCGTGCAACAGATTTGAGTTCTGTAGCCAAACTGGTTTAATCAATACCTGACAATAATCTTTTTGTAAGAAAGTAATGCCATAAGGTTTTAGTTCATGATATGGCTACAATAAGCTACAGGTAGATGAAATATGAAATCACGATTTTTTAATTTTCATTTTTCTACAATATCTTATTTGGTTTTCAAATTTCATAGGTCCTCATACTTACTCCAAACTCAAGCGGGCAACCAATAAATATAAAAGTGCCTAAGTGAAGGTGAGATAGTCTGACGACCCTAGAAAGATATTGATTTGAAATCCAAGATTTTGAGATAGTCTGACCCTAAAGTTACTAAATGCTGAATTAATGCAGGTGAAAAAGAAAGTGCCCAAGTCGGATGTTCTTACTGAGTTGCTCCTTTGGAAAATGGACGTCATTCTCTTCCCTATTTCTAGCTTCTTGCAATTTTTTAATGAATGTTTATGTTATGATCAAATGATATATTCTAATTGACATAAATAGTCAATAATTTTATCAGGGTCCTGCAAAATTCATATAGTATTACTTTAGCTTACAAAATCTACCAAGCGTAGCAACCAAGCCGGGCAACTATCGCCCAAAATACCAAGTAACATGCAATAGATTGCATAGACTAAATACTGTTTTTATCCAAGTTCCTGTTCTCTTCCTACGAATACTCTTCCCATCCACTTTTGTTCAAATTTCTATGTCATAAGTTGCAACGACAATTTCATGAAGCAGGTGCAAAAGTTCATACCGAATTTTTGTTATCTAGATCGTATATTCCCATGCCAATCAGGCAATCATCATTATATTAACCCAAGAAAGAACATAAAATTTTAATCCGTTCAACAAAATATTGTAGGAGACATATAACGGCTTTACCAACATCCATTATATTCTAGAGTTTAAAAATTTTTAAGAATTTATTTGTTCAACTAATTTTTTCAAAAATATACAAAAAATCAAAACCTTAAATTTATGAAGCCAAGCCATATAAATGTTTAGCTGCTCAGGCGACGACATCTAGATCGATGCCTTTTACTGGACACCCACTGACTTCTTAAAACACAAAATTAGTTAAAAAGACCAAAATCAAAATTTTCTGGGTGAAAAGGACAGTTAGATTTAGATACTGTTTAAATGGACAAAAATTTAAAAATAGGCAGGATGTAACCAGTTTCATCCTGCCCATTTTCAAATATTTTTTCTTATTTTTATTTTACACAGGATGCATCCAGTTTCATCCTTGCTAGTTTTTAAGTTTAAGCCAGGATGAATCCAGTTTCATCCTTGCTATTTTTTTTTTTTGTCAATTTCACCCATAAATTTTTTTACTCTTCCATTTGAACCGTGTTTAAATTGTTTTTGGACAAATGACCCATTTTCCGTTCTTAAAAACCATAACTAACCATGAGTGGCGTTTGAACATAAGGGATGGTGCACTACATTCTGTATGTCTAATCAGAAAAGAGCTCACCTAAAATCTCAAGGGATGGTGCACTACCTAGTTAAAAATTTAAAATGCATCAACAATATCCTAAATACAGGATGATAGCCCACTTCATCAGCAAATCTATGAGAAATGTGCAATTTAAACTAAACGATCCAGTGAACATGATCTTGCATATCTAAAGGTAGTTGGGCTCTAAAACGTTTGCAAGTAATGATGGATATCCACGCTTCCATATTGTGAGTTATTTTAGCCAGCTCACAAACTTCCTGCTCTGTAAAGATAACGGTTCAGAATAAAGGGTCCGGAAAATGTAATATATGCCCAAAAATAAAATTGGCCATACACATCATTTCACTTTGAAGTATTACAGTTGCCACCATTATCTAAACTGTGTAAAATGCCATTTGAAACTCGGTTTATGCAAGTCATGCAAGTTATTCAAAGAAGGGAAATAGCTTAATAGGGTATTTGAAAGTGGAAAATTTTGAGGAACCCAATTCTGGTTCCTCTCTGTTTCAGAAACCCGTCAATAAGATGGTATATATGTGTAGCTCAAAATACACGATCAACGGTTAGGATTATTAGTTTTAGATTTGATTTATAATTCCACACTTTCGGATGGACTTAATTAACCTTTGTTAGTTAATTATTATTGACTAATTTTTTATTATTTTTTACAATCACTGATTTGGATAGTGGTCAACTGGCCGTTTTTTATGGGAGTCCTTTTTGGGCAGTTTCTTATTGTTTCTCTTTTAGGAGATTTTGAAGACGATAATCTTCGAAGACTACTACAGGGTGTTAGTCCTCAAGGGAGTTGGGTTTTTTCCCGTTAGTCGTGGGGGAGTCTCTCAAAATCCCCGTTAGTCGTGGGAGAGTTCAGAAGAGTTTCCCAAACTCCCTAGAAAACCCCCGTTAGTCGTGGGAGAGTTTGAAAAAACTCTTGAACTCCCCTGTTAGTGGTAAAACTCTAGAGTGCTAGGGAGTTGGTTGTTTTGGGGAGTTCTAGGGAGTTGATAGTGTATTTTTGCCTATACACAAATCTCCCAAAAGAGTAGAGATTTGGAGGGAGTTCTGGGGAGTTGATAGCCTTGCTTACAGTTCAGGCTCATTTGGTATGCGTGCTTGGTGCTTCCATAATCTGTATATGACAAGAGTGGTAAATTTCTTTGTCCTCTTTCGGTGATGTGTAATGGTGGTAATCCTAGTTCTTTTTCCTGGCAGTATGCAACAACATATATATAGCCTAAAATTCTGGAATATAATGGAAATGTATCAGCAATTTAGCTTGAAAATGATGGGAAATGAATGAGTACCTGCACGTATGGGCATCTGTAGTATATGCTCATCATGTGGCCTATTTGCATCGGTAACAAATGAAATTTCGTAATATCAATTTCTTAAGTCGTCCATATATATAATTATTAAGATAGGACCCTGTAATCCAGCTAGCTAGGTTAGCTGCTAGGTTGTCGGTTTTTTTCATTAACGTTGATAAGGGATTATATTGTGTGCACATGGCTCAAATATATGAAAATTTTGGTGTTCATTAACGTTGATGATGCTGCTCAAATGAAACTCATGTCGCAGATTATGTCATGCTACCATTTTTGGCTATCTTACACTAGTTTTCTTTTTAGTATCATTAGCTGTTATCTTACACTAGTTTTATTTTTTTAGTATCAAGAAGCTAATGCATGGAGAAAGAGTATAGCGGATGACATGTGGGATAATGTTCGTGAACAAAGGGAGTTAGAATTGTATGGAGATCGTTAAAATGAAAGAAATTTTTAACGATCAAGGGAGTTAGAATGTTCGTGAACAAAGGGAGTTTGCAAATGAGAGTTTATTGTTTCTTAAAAGAGAATGAGTTAGGAGTGAACTCTCTCAAACTCCCCCAAACTCCCTCTAATAAACCCTCTCAAACTCCCTACACTCCCCCAAACTCCCTGAACTCAAAAACACCAAACTCTCTCAAACTCCCCCAACTCTCTCAAACTCTCTCAAAATCTCCAAGATTCAAAATACACCCAACTCCCCCAAAATCACTCGAGGACTAACCCCCTGCTAGTTTTTTTGGTTTATCTTCTTTTTACCAGTAAAAACAATCGCGGGAACATCTTATTCAGGTGAACTCTATTTTCTTCGTCTTTTTCATCTTCACCGGTAAAGGGTTTGGGTTTGGCAAGGTGTTTGAGAAGTTTTTTTCGATAATAAGGTGAACTCCTTTTTAGGTTGGATGCATCAATCATTACCTCTGTAACCGTAGCCCAGCTTCCTTCGCATGGTTTTCTTTGATTCATAGAATCTCTTCACGCAAGGAGTGTACTTTTGGAATGAATCAATTAACCTGTTAATCACGATATACTTTGGTTTTTTCAACGTATTCCATCTCTAAAAATTGTAATAATTTTGTTTTGAGTTTGATTCTTTCTCTTTCTCTATTTTTTTTTTTTTTTTGTAAAGGGTTTGGGTTAAAAGCTTTTATGATAATCAGGGTTTTTTTTTTTTTTTGATTATACGTGTTTGAAGATATTTTTTTTGTTTTTGTTTTTTCCTTTGTTTTTGTGATAATCTGGTAAACTACTTTTTTTGTGATTACATACCTATCTTTACAAGCAACGAGTATATTACGAATTAATCAGTTGAGCTTTAATCATGATTATGAGTTTTAGGGTTTGTCTTTTGACATACACTCAACATATATATTTTTGTGATAATCATAGTTATCACGTGTTGTGATAATGTATTTTCACCATAACGTGATCTCTATAATTTTCACAAACAACAAAAAATGTTTAGGTCTATCCTTTTGGGAGATTTGTAATCCACGGCTTTGGTGGCTGACCTCTACAAGCGTATTTGGAAGCATTAGGTTTAGTATTATATCATCTGATTAGATTGTTGAATCAAATCGAGCGCCATTGATCCATGGCATGCATGTTTGGTAATTGAAGCTGGCGCCTTTTGATGCACGATTAGTGGAGCAGGACCACCTGTGGTTGCAATTACAAATAGTGAAGATAGAGGAAAACAAATTGGTGGAACCATTTATGACACAAGGAAATTTGAAAGCTTCAACTGTGGTTGGAATTGGATTGTATTTCTATAGTACTAGTAAATAATAATTAATTGTTATTTATATTTCTGAGTACTTGTAGCATCAATTTTTCTGGATAATAGGAATTTCAAAATTTTGAGACTTTTATTTTCATTCCTAGTTTTACTTCATGCTTATTCTTCATGGATGTTAACGGTGATCAATTTTCAGTTAGCATATATGGTTCAACTTTCTACTTTCACTTTATGTTTGCGCTTCTTTTTTTATTTTATTTTTAAATTGATCTAGATTGAGAAAGTTATTGACAATAACTAAATTTAATGTGGTACTGGTATTCCATTGTTTATTGTTTTCGCGTTAGTTTCATACTGATCATGTTCTTTTAGTATGTTCGCAATTTTAACTTGGCTAACGGTGGTGTTACATTAGTGTGGATGATAGCTACAAACAAAAATAACTTTACAAAGCACCACTAATTATGAGATGTGAAAAGTGGGATCATCATCGATCACGACTAATGTGAAGATTAAAATTATCATAAATTTTGCATCTCTAAATATTAGATGTGAATATCGGGATTATCACCGACCACAACTAATGTGAAAATTAAAATTATCTTAAATTTTGCATGTCTTAATCATAGGCCGCGAAAAATTGGAATTATCACCAATTTATGGCCGTGATATTTAGGATTTTCACCAATCCTTTATGGTGATAGTTGAGTTTTTCCAAAATTTTCAATGGTGAAACTAGAATTTTTCTATTTTTCTCATGAAAATAATTGAGTCCCCCCCTAAATTTCCACTAGTGATAATTGATATTTTTTTGTTTCTTTGCCGAACATGTATTTCCATTGTTTTGGCCGGCTAAAGAATTTAAAGTTGTTGGAGACCGATAAATATACATGGTAAATAAAAAGGAGTCAATTTAGGGATAGAGATGATAAATAGAAAGGAGTCATTCTAGGAGTTAGTTTAGAGAGATAAAAGAGAACGCGCAATTGGGGGATATGAATTACTTCCCCCAACCTTGGGTGTCTGCTAAGGGGTGTTGTTTGGGTATGAAAATACTAAAACACCCTTAGATTAATTAAAAAAACTTATGAAAAGACTGTTTTACCCTCCCCAAAAAATTAAAAAATTAAAAAATTAAAATCAAAACCAAACACAAAATAAGTTATCCCCCATTTCTATACCGGCATAGTCGTGTGAGGGTTCCAAATTTTTTTTCATATTTTTCATCGTTATTCATCGACGATTAACCGTTAAATCAAAAATTTCTTCGTCGATTAACCTACCCGAATCATAACCATGCCTCCACGGAAGAAAACAACTTCCAAATCGAACCCAAGTCAAGCGAATCCAAGTCAATCGAACCCAAGAACGATTTCTTAACAGAAATTGAAAAAAAAACTTGATTTGATTGCTCAAGAGGAGGAAGACAAAGAAGCAGAGTTATCAGACGATGAACTACTAGCTAAGATGGCTTCTGTGAGAAGGTTAGTCATTTTGAACTGTTTAATTAGTGTTTCACTCGATTTGTAGCTATGGGTTTAGGTCAAAATCGCAAAAACCTAGCTGCAAATTTTCAGTTTCATCAGTTCCGGCATTTAATTTAGTATGAATACCGCACCAGTAGTTGAAACCGGCATGCAATCTAGGATAAATACCATGCGGTATATATCCCGGCAGAAGATTTAGTATGAATACCACACCATAAATTGGTACCGGCACTCAATCTAGGTTGAATACCACGCCGGTATTTAACTTCTAATATACAGAGACCCATTGTTTAGTGAGTTGTACCGGCATAAATTGAATTTTAGAAGTCATACCGGAACTCTTTTTTTGGTATCCAGGATTTTTAGAATTCTTTCCGGCATTTTCGACATTTAATTTTGTATGCCGTTACTTTAATCCGGCATGGACGTTTATTATATAAAGATGCCGGTATTGGTGTAAATTTATCCAGGAAAATTTCTGAAGTATACCGGCATTTTCGACGTTTAATTTTAAATGCCGGCATTTATACCCGGCATGAAAGTTTATTAAACGTACATTCCGGAACTAGCTAACGGCATGGTTTGTATGCCGGTACTAAAAATGAAAGTTAGTGGTATTAATTTCGTGATTCTTTTGAAATAGATCTAAAGCCAAGGAGGCCAAAGCAAAGGCGGCAAACAAAGGAAAAACTAAAGCTGCTGCGACTAAGAAAAAAAGAAAGGATGGTCTTGATACTCCTCTGTCTTTGCCTCCTCGAGGGAATAACAAAAAGCGTTTGGGTTTTGAGACAAGAGGGGATATTTGGGAGAGTGGTCCTGATCGTAGTATTCTTGTAATCCGTGAACCTACTGCAGCTGTTGAGGAGGAAGACGAGGAAGATGAGCAACATGAGCAAGATAAAGATGAAAGTGAGGACGAAGACAATGATATTGATCCAACTCAATTATAAAACCAAAGCCAAGTAGTAGTTGAACAATATGGTCCAAGTCAACAACCAACACAAGGCAAGGGGAAAGGAAAACGCAAAGCAAAATTAAAAGGTGAACACCTTCCTCATGTTGATGACATGATACCCGACCTTGAACGTGGTCAAATTTGGGGCGCGGCTTCAGTTGTTCCGGGAAATCTATTTGGATACAAGCACTCATGGGCTCGTACTATATATCAGACTTATGTAAGAATTTCTCTTTCGTGCATATGTACTGTATTAATGCAAAATCTCTTAATCATTATCTCCTAATTGTAGGATCATAAGAAGGCTGTGCGTGTTTGCCGAAACCAAGCCGCGACTGATTGGGATTTGTCTCTAGAGCATGATGATGTCCAAGAAATAGTAAAGGAATCTGGTCTATATCCTTTAGTTGAAAATTACGTGAAGCCCGATATTGTAACCGTCAATTCCTTCGTCGAAAGGTATCATGGTGAAACTGATACAATGCACTTACCGTTTGGAGAAATGACCTTGATCCCTGATGATGATCAGAACATTCTAGGCTTGAACGTTATCGGAAAATCAATTGTAGAACGAGGTGACTTTGAGCTAGAATGGACGAAGTTGCACGAGCTTACTAACAAGTTGTTTGGTTGGGACTACAAAGAGTCTGTGGAAAGCTTATATGTATCAAATGTTAGTAGGACAAAGACATTCAAACTGACACTGCTTAAGAAGAAGTTTGCAAACACAAAGAAAAGAAGTGTGGAGGATGGATGGGACCCCGCACAGATTCGTTATACGGCCGCCGCGTACTCGTGTATTCCCTAACACTAGTAGCAACAGGGTTAGTGCAAATTTCCTTCAGTACTTGGATCTGTTGGATGAGGTCTTTACCTATTCATGGGGCACCGTTGCAATGTCACATTTGATGACGGAGATGATAAGGGCCTCTTAGGCGGTTACAAACCAATTCTTCGAGAATTTCACTCTACTCCAGGTACTTTTGTTTTTAAACTTATGTTCTTATTTATATTTTTCACGTGTATCCTTGTTATGTATTTAGAAACAAAATTTACTGACTTTTATATGTATAATTTAAAATTTGTATAGGTGTGGGCTTATGAACATTTCCCAACATTGTTCAAGGACCACCCCTTTTTGAAGTTTAATCCCAATGTTAACCCCCAGGAGCCTAGAGCAAAGAAATACGAGCTCAACGCCCATCTGAAGCCCGGTAACAATGGTCGACTGATAAAAAGGAGATTGGATCTTGACGCGATGACTACCAAGGATGTTGTGTTCGACCCCTACAAGGAGGCTAGATATAACCGTCAATACACTTGGTTTTATAACGTTGCATTATACCAAGGTCCTTTGTTCCATCCAAAGGGATACGTTATGGATGATCCTCGACGTGTGATGCGGCAAATTGGATTCAAGCAATTACCTCGTTATATGACAGTTTCTAATGATAGGTACCTTCTTGATTTAACTCGTTGCATGTCAAGTTCCACAAAGTTGAGGGTAGAGTATGATCCAACTCCTGAAACAACACACTAGAGGGATAGGGAACCACGTCGTTTGGTGGATACTACTAATTGGGAGGTTGCGAACAATGGTGATGAAGCTGACCCATCCCATATTGATGATTACTTGAAATGGTCCCATCCACTTGTTGTGCGTCCTGAAGATGTCCAAGTTCTACCCCAGAAAAACCCTCCCGTTCCAACTCCTATAGCGGCACCACCTACGATGAGCCAACTTGATAAGACTGTTGGATTGCTAGTAAGTATTGTTAACTTCTTACTCGTTTAATGTACATGTAATTTTATATTAGCATATATATACTAATTATGTGTTATATGTATTAATCTAGCGGCGTCGGCTTGGCAAGTTGAAGAAGATGTTAGGTTTCAAGTACTAGGGAGGAGAGGTGATATCCCTTGAAGAGATGAAGGAAGTCGTGGAAAAGCTTGATAAAATTGAAGAAACCGATCATAGTTCAAGAGTTTTGTTCGGGAAAACGAGGAATAGATTTGGCCAAAAGAAGCAAAGGACCAAGTGATTAGCTCTTTAGTTTTTACGTCTTGGTTTTGCTTTTGGTTTATGATTCGTGGGTTAAGAACATTTAAGCACGATCTAGTTTGTTTTTGTTTGGTTGAACATGTTTAAATTTAAATTTACAGACTAGTACCGGCATACAAATAGTTCTACCAAACTATACCGGAATTGGAAAATTAAAAATTCCATGTTCCTGTATAGATATGCTCGGGTACCGGCGTAAATGCGTTTTCTAATTGCATGCCGGAATTATATTTTTTTTAAGTTTCATTTTGGTTACAAAACCGACACTCTAATCTTGATTGATTGAATGCCGGAATTGTGCTGTAATAGTTTTTCACAAACACTTTCTTAATTCATCCCTAAGTAATCTATTACATTGGATTAGAAAATTAAATTAAAACATACTAAACGACATGGAATGGATTAAATTTGGTTGGATATCACAATCTATTTCCATCCCTTTTCAATAATTGCGGAGCCTTTGAATCTTTCGCGAATATCTTCGAAGATATCGTATGGAATTTCGGTGTCAAGAACCATCTTAACTGGTTCATCTTCTCTTTCAAAATATTCCTTTCCCTTCATATAACACCTATCAATAGGCTTGCATTGTCCTTTGTGGTTTTCTCTTGACTCTTCTAGTTCAACAGCTTTGTCAAACCATTGAAACTCATCGCACTTTGGGTGATTCAAACACCTTAGAAACATTCTTCCATTTTCAGCGTCATCAGTTTTTGCAATCCAAAACCAGCGTGTGCCATCACAGCTTCTACATTTTGAATAAATAAAAGGACAATCCATGGCTAGATGAAAAGGTGACTTGCAAATTTGACACTTGCAATGATGACTCTGTAATAGAAAATCATATTAGTTATGCGTCATAGTATTGAACATTAGATTGTTAGTAAATCAACTTACTTTGCAAATAGAGGTACATGATGAATCCCCCATCCCTTCTAAAGATTTAACCGTGCTTGGTATCTTGAGAGAATGATTTTTGTTATTTGGTGCGTGGTTTGTGTGGATTTTTCCAAAGGAATGTGGGGTATTATATAGAAATGAATCCCCAACGGTCTTATTTTTTTTAAAAATAGCCGTTTTATTTTGAATTTAACAAATGCCGGCGTCCTCGTTAATTTAGATTGAGTGTCGGACATCAGTATCGACATTTAACTGTTTTTTCAATATCATGCCGGTATAGGTTTTGTTAAATCTCTGTAAAGAAATTATTCTATACTGGCATTCTCGTCTTATAATATACTAAACCGGTAATCACTCCCGGCATTTGTTTTTATGATATACTAAACCGGAAGAGTTTGCCGGCGTGGTATATAGAATACAGTTAATGCTGGAATAAAAAAGTGGAATAGAGCCGTTATGTGCTCATCTATTTAAATGAATGGCTACACCTATTGCACTTGATACCTCCAAAAATACAAAAAAACAACGTTTGGTCCAAGACATCTCTCTAATGAATTATCAATCACCAACTACCAAGTTCAAGTTCATCAATTCCCTCGAAAAAGAAAAACGTATGAGGAACATATTGTGCACTGCGATAGGAAATCAATCATCAACCACCACCAACTCAGTCGACACAATACTAGAAAAACTAAGAAGGAAGGAATAAACCACCAAGTCAATTGCCGCAATGGAAGAAGAGATAGTTAAGAGGAAAAGAGAAGAAAAAGAGGAAGCAATGCTTGGACATTATCGTGAAAAACTAACTAAGATTGAAGCGGATGTTGAGGAAGCGGGTAAACGTCAAAAACAAGCTAAGATAGAAGCGGATGTTGAAGAAGAAACCCAGTGGATTAAAAACTACTACATAGTATCGGATTTGCCGGAAGTTCACCGGCCTTCATTTTTTTTTTCCGGGTCTAGAATGCAGATATCTTGTTGTACGCAATCGAACAACTGCACTCATCAAATTATGTCGCAAATACAACGAGTTTCTTGCAAGATATATAGGTAATAGGTATGAAGCTCAGGAGGCCTATTTGAAGTTGTTCAAAAGGCCTTTTAGGCATTTTGAAGCTGCTTTGTTTCTTGAGTCTCGTTCCGAGAACTGATGTTAGTTGAAATTGGCCATTTGTTGATGTTTCATTTTATGTGTTGTTTATGTGTTCAATGTTGTTTAGGTCGGTTTGTTTGCTTAAAATTGACTGTCAAGATAGTGTTTCGGATTTTAGTGTAGCAAGTCAATGTTCCGGCGTACAATGTAACATGTGGGTGGTGCCGGAATTCTGAGATTTTTTACCTTTGTAACTGTCGCACCAATTATCCCCCATTGTAACCGCCACAAACTTCCTCAACTGACCACTTTTTCAACAACATTAATAACCCAATTCGTCAACTTCATGATTTCAAACACAAACAACCACTAAAAATCAAATAACATAAAAAACCTAAATTCTTGTCTGCCACAAAGATAATGAGACACCCCATTTCAGTTTCCAAACACAAAACTGCAAAATACCGATCAATCCCCAACACCCCATTTCAGTTTTCAAAATCTAGACTTGGAAACGGTTCCATCTTCCAAGCAACATTAATAACCCAATCACGGTTACAAACTCCATTACTAATAAAATTGGAAAGGTTCCCTCTTCCAATTTTTTTCTTATCACTTAGCAATTCCAAGAGAACTTGTAGAAACTCCATTATTTGGTTTCATCTTCCAAACCAAACTCATTCGAAATCAAAACCCCAAGAAGAATGGGTCCTCGCAAACATCCTGATAAATCGAAATCAAAAGCATCTATTGAAAAATATATAAGTGATGATGAGGAAATAACAAAGATGATGAGGTAAGTGATGTCTATGTTTATTGAACCATTCTTAGGGTTTATTTGATAGCTTAATGAACACAATTCCGGCATAAAACGCATTTAGTATATAACGCCAGGAAACATATCCGGCGTACTCGTTTTGTTTATCTACCATGTCGGTATTTGTTTTAATTCTCTGTAGCCATTTCTCTTAATACCGGCATAATATCACATTTACATAAAACCCCGGAAGTGTAAACCCGGAATAGAACTGATTTAGTATATGATGCCGGGAAAATTTCCGGCATGTTCTTTATTATATCGACTATGTCGGTAATGGTTTCCTTATTTCTACCGGCATGATATTTAATTTATATAACACACCGGAAGTAATAACCGGCATTTAACTCATTTAGTATACAACGTCGGGACTAGTTCCGGCATGCAATTTATTATACTTACCATGTCGGTATTTGTTTCCTAATTTGTTTTAAAATTCTCTGTAGCCCATTCTCGTAATACCGGTTTCATATTTCATTTACAGTTAATGCCGGAATTGTTACACCGGCATGGAAGTTGTTTAGTATACAATTCCAGAGTATTTTTTTTTTAAACTCATTTTGTTACTAGGTCAACAACTCCTAAAAATAAGAAAGGAAAGGAAAAAGCTGTTGATGAAGAAAAACATAAGTCTTCTCGATGTCGACGTGGTAGATATGATCCGGAACGTTGTAAGCTCACGATCCGGGACAATCCCCGGGATGAGGGAGACGCAAGCAGCGATGATGCTGCTCAATGGGAAAATTATGTACCTCCTGATGCAGCAGGTGGCTCATCCACACAGGGCTTAGGAAAACCTGGAGTTGAAGTCAATGACAAAGCACCAAAGCACCTCCCAAAACAAAATGACATAATTCCAGAACGCAGTGATGGCAAACACTGGGGTCAGCCAAGAGATCCCAAACTTTTATTTGACTACCAGGACTCTTGGGCTCGTTGGATCTATTCAACTTATGTAAGAGTTATGCATCTTGTTATTATATTGTTTATATATGTGTTGATGGTGGATTTCTATTTAAAGGCTAAAATTGTAAAAAGCAAATTTTGTAAGCTGACGTCCTGTAAAGGATAAAGCCTTCAGGCGGTGAATACTTCTCACCATATTAATTCATTGGAGCATGTGCAACCATCCCTGAGAATTAAACATACCTGCCCATAACGGAGCATGTGGCAACCATCCCTACGGAGCATGTGGCAACCATCCCGGTTTTCTGTAGGTATACAACATTACTATTAATGCTTTAATTAAAGCCTTGTGTTCGCACCCATAGGCTACCTGACGGTAGGTTATACTAGCCCCGTTGAACGCATGCAAGACTATCCATGTTAGTCTCACTTGCTGAAAACAAACCCAAAAATATATCTCACCCGCCCAACTTCGCAAGCATAGATGGAGGGTGTAGATATAGATTCAGGGGGTCCTGAGCATGATACCATGATCACCTCAGACCTACCTTCACACATGATTGAACGGTCAAGATCAACCACGGTTGGTCCTTCCAAAATGTGCGCTCAAAGTGAGCATGACGCACAGCTAGGGTTTCTTTTAATCGTGAGCGTCCAACTTCGCCGGCATAGTTGGACGGCTTAGATTATACCCTAAAACAAGTAGTGAAGTGATGTTACACCATTGGCTAGCCTAATTTATACCTACATGACCGAATCCCTCATAGGCAAGCCGTGGTGCAAGAAACGATTGCCCAAACAAGGCTAGTTTAACGCCTTATGCAGGTTGAGAAGATCCAAAACGATCACGACCATCCGATTTCGCCGGCATAGTTGGATGGCTTAGATTGCGCGAAAGCATGTACATGCTCACCGTCAACCCAAGATGCTACATACATAGTCGGTCTCCCCAAAAGAGGTGCACGCAACCCAAAACCGATCGCTCAAAGTGGCCGGTCTAAAGCCCTAATTAGGGTTTGCGGCGCAGAAACATCTCGAGCGTCCATCTTCGCAGGCTTGGACGGAAGGCCAAGATGGAGACTTAGAAGGAACCGAGCATGCTAGCATGACCACCGTGGGCCCGGCTTCACGTCTAGCTGATCGGCCAAGACCGGCGGTGATCAAGCTCCTCGGTACGCGCGCCCAAAGGTGATATGTCACGGTCCCTCCATAAATTCTAATCTCGACCACTCGTCTTTGTCGCCTGAGTCGAGTGGCTTAGATTAAATCTTTTCGAGTCAAGCAGGCATGGGAATGAACATCATTTTACTACCTCTATGCATGGATGATCGGTTCCTCCATTGGAACTCTCTAAGCATGCAAACGTTTGGGCCGAAAGAGGCAGCATGCGCGCCTCCCATCCAACGATCGCAAGCAAGGCTACGAGTCATCTCGTCCATCCAGCTTTGCAAGATTGGACGAATGGCTTAGGGTACGAATCAACCAGCAAACAAGGTATCACTATGACCACCATCCGTCACTCTTCTTCACAAGGTAACCGACCAAGGCATGGCCTGTCTATACAGCCTCCAAACGGTTACCTGAAGATGGATGCATGCGATGTTATACCAAGTTCATGGTTCACCCTGAACTATTTTTTGTGGGTCCCGTGATCCACACACTCGAGACATTAATCACGTCACAACTGGGGGATACAAACTGGGGTATTGGTCTGGCGGTTTACAGCGTGCAGCGTGCAACGCGCCATCACAAGAACGTGTTAGGAAGACATGGGCGGTTAAGTCAATATGGGAGAAGTGGGCAGTTCTGATCGTGTGACACTCACACACAACTCCACTCTTCCCTCACTCCACTTCCTCCACTTCCCACGAGAGACGTGAAGAAGGCTTAATAACTTGTATAAATAGGTTCTCCTCCCTATTTCCAAAAACATAAGTTGGAACAACACAGAAAACCAAGTGTTAATCGTATTCAACACCCAGAGCCTGCCTGCAACATTTGCTAGCCTGCTCAACCTTCTGTTAACAAGTCATTAAATAGCCTTCACCTTCATACTCTCAACACCTTCTTCGCTTCCCTCCCTAAGATCAACCTCACATCCTTCACCTGTGACCGAAACAAATCTGGAACGGCCGTGTCTTCGGTTTAGGCCAGAATTGTATAGATTACCTCTCGAATCAAAGTGCTCATCATGCAGCACATTTGTTGAAGGTTTAAACTCACTTCTCATCCACACACACCCAAAATTACCTAAACCAGCAGAAGTAGTTTTCTCCCACAAACAATTGGCGACCACAGTGGGAGGTTAATCTCTAGGTTGTGAAGTCGATTTCTTCAATACCAATTCAATTTCTCTGATTTCAAGAATGGTGAATCTTAGGTCTGGATCAACAACCAACGATGGAGTTAACACCGAAAAAACTTCTGGTGGTGCTGATATCCCAATTACTGGTGTTACAGTGCAACCCGCCAGTGCAACCAATGTGTCTCGTGGAATCGTGTCTTCTACCATCAGTACCAGTGGAGCAGGAGCAGACATTCCAGCAGGCGTGACACCTCCCATTACAAGAGATAGAGCGACTGCAAATCCAGGCATTTCCTCAAGCATGACACTTCCGTCCGTCACCAGAACAACTGTTACTTCCCTTTCAGGACGAGGATCTGGAGGACCCAGAGGAGGACAACCTCCTATCACCATGGTGGACTGGATGGAGAGACAAGAAACCCTCGCTAAAGCTCAGGCAGACATGGTAACCACTCAGAAGGAGGTACTCACCTTCCTTAAAACATTAACCGATAGATTACCACAAGAGTCGAGACAGCCTCAAAGGTCATCAAGAGATACGTTCAGCACACCTGGAGCAGATTCCTCAGCTACACAAGCCTACCTGAACGAAGAGTCTTATGCTGCTGACCACGCAATAGAAAGGGAACAGGAGCGTCTCAGGGAAAGGAGCCGATCATCCAACTTTATTACATGTGAAGATCTGGAGAGACTCCTCCAAAATTGTGGAAAAGAAAATCCAATGGACGCGCATCGACACCAACCTCCATATCCACAAGATGTGCAGCGGATTCCTCTTCCCAGGGGATACACCTCCCCTCAATTCATCCTTTACGATGGTACCGGTAATGCTCGTGAACACGTCTCTCGATTTTTAGAATCCTTAGGAGAACACGAATACAATCACGTTCTCCGCTTGAAGGAATTCTCCAAATCACTTACGAGGAGAGCCTATACGTGGTACAACAATATTGCACCCGACAGCGTATCCAATTGGAGTGAGATGGTCAGCGCGTTTTACAAGAAGTACTTCTTTGTATCTGAGCAAGTTACTTTCTCAGACTTGGGGAGAATCTCCCAACGGAATAATGAACATCCAAATGATTTTGTCAAAAGGTTCAGAACACAAGCGTTGGACTGCCATGAACCAAATGTCACAGAACGACAGCTGGTGGAATTATGCATCAACGGAATGATACCCATATATCGCGCCCTGCTGGAAAACTTGGGATTCCAGACGTTCTCAGAGCTCTATGAAGCAGCCAAACGTTCGGCCACTACCGCCCCAGCATTATTGGAAAGAACCAGGATCGTTCGGAGTGACGATTCACGAGATAATCGGGGAAACATGCGCCTCATAAACAAGCAATATAATACTGTCCCTTATGTCAGTGTAGTAAGCGAAGGCGGAAAGAGAAAATCTCCAGCGGTGGCAGAACAACTACCCAAGCGTGCGACTCAAACACATAAAGCTTCGCCTCGAAATGGAACAAGCAAAGATCCTGCGCAGAGCACCGAAGACACAGGATTCCCGTTTCCGATAAGTGAATTAATAGAACTCTTGGAGGCATGGATTCAGGATGATGCTATCAGACTACCTCCTATCAAACGTCCACCAACTGAGAAAGACATAGCAGACCCTAAGTACTGCCGTTATCATAGGTTTGTCCACCACCCAACTAAGGATTGTAACAAGCTGAAAGAAATCTTCAAGGAAAAGATAGCAGTAGGAGAGCTCCAATTGGGAAATGAAGGAGTTCACACAGACCCCCTTCCCATCCGAAGTTGCATGATCTCTGGAAGCTCTGTGCGCAAGAATGTACAATCCATGATGGAACACCTGTGTGAAATCTTGTACCTTTCCAAGGTACAACGTCAAGATATTTTCATGGCCCTCAACCGTATTGTGTCAGGCAGGCGATTGTATCCAGAAAAGGAAGTCATTCCAGCGTCTCAAGCCACCTTGGAAAATAGCACCAACAAAGGAAATTGGGGACTTTTGACCGTCGCCCATCTGAAAGATGTCAAGTTCGATAGCACATTAATCGATGCAGCTTTTGAATTCAACATCGTTACTATCAAGACCCTGCAAGCTGCGAAAGTCTCAAAGCGGGAAGCTACCCGTGGTCCGACTGTGATCAAGAGCCCAGCAGGAGAATTTGTGGATGTATATGGATACATTGAACTTGATGTCAAGATTGGTAACACTCCAACACAAGCTAGATTCCATATAATTAAGGAACATCCGGATTACGACATGATTCTGGGGCGCCCGTGGGTACACAAGGCGCATTCCTTACCAATCTCAGTACCTGAAAGAATCTCCAACAAGCCAGCTCCGATGATTTCCAACAAACCTTGGAGAATCGAAGACTGCCTGTTGCCCCCATAACAACAACTCACAGGCATAACGCAACTCCCTGGTGAAAGCCCTTTGTCCTGCGTCAAGAGATTCCGAGCCCAAGTAAGTCTCATTGAATGACCCTCTTTGCAAGTAGTGGATGATTGTCCTGTTAGACCACCAGGGACTGTTTCACCTGACAGGCGGGACACCACCAAGAGATGTGAATGGATTACTGGCCCCTTTAAGTACTTTACCAAAATCTTGGAAGCAGTCAAGAATGATACGTGTCAGAAGCAAGCGGTTATGCCAAGCCCAAATCCGTTTCAAGTCGGAGATATGGTAGCAAAGGTAACCACGTTCCAAGTTGGAAACATGGCAGTAAAGATAACTGCCCAGTCTGATATTCCTGCAAAGGAAGAGGAAATATTCTTAGTGGCAGATGTTATCTTAGGCGGTTACTGCAAGATCATCAATGCAGACAAACTCGAAGGTGTGGTTGTTCACTCACGGTGGCTCAAGCCCTACCTTACTTGAAGACACGACACCACCTCTCTAATCCCCCCGGGGGATTCCTCCAACAATTTTCCTTTTTACAATATTTGTAATTCCTTCAAAATGATGGCACTACTTGACTTCATAATTATTAGGGTTTCAATATTTCTTCAAGTAATCAAGATTTCATTCCTTTTACAATTTCTCATAAAATCACTCAAAGTTATGAGTCACCTTCAAACCACCATTACCCAGAAAGAAAACCCTAAATCCTCATAACAAATCTTCATACCGGCCTGGTAATATGGGAGGAATAAAACATGTAAAAAGGGAGGAGGAAGGTATCCTACATGATCTACTTCGACAGATCCAGACTCACGTCAGGGGGCACAAGCAGAAAAAAAAAATGCATGTTTCGAAAAGCAACATTGAATAAAACTTTGTTCAAGACAAGCAAGCAAAGAAGAAAATTTCAAACTCAGCCACCACTGAGTATATAAAATAAAAACACTACGAAGAAGAATAACAGGGAAACTCAATTGCCGGTTGCGTCTTCATCACTGTTGGAATCCACATCTTGTACCGTTTTCTCCAGAGACGCCTCGACTTCTTCTTCGGACACAGCAGCTGCCGCCTTAACATTTTCAACATGCGTATCTTCTGCACCTTCTACAAAATCCATTGCAACCTTGGAAATCGTGCCAATCACTTTTGGGCGTTCAGTCTCATCAGTATCAGGGTCAAGGATTATTACACCACCACGTATTGGGTAATCACACTTCCCATCGCCTGCATGACGTTCGTGTTCAACCCTCCATCTCTTCAACCGAGACGCAAACCTTTCAGTTCTCGAGCCTGCTGGTGCTTGTGACGCCTCGCGTTTCCACTTCGCTCGCAATGCTTCTTCATGTCTTTGTTTCTCCTCCGTATCAATTGCAGCTGAAAGAGCACGAAGTCGCCCCCTGACAATGGTTAAATGCAAGACAGACATTCCCTGTACGGCATGGCCGACTTCACAAAGTGGCAAATCAATTTAGACATCACTTCTTCATGTGCGTAAGCTTCTAGTTTATCAACTTCAAAACTTTTTTCTGGAGAAGCTGCAGAGTTATCATCACCAACTCCTTTCATGATGTACTGCAATAAGATTGGAAGTTTTAACATGTTTCCAAGGGGTCATACAGAAATAAAAGATTCTCGTGATTCCCAACTTCGGTTTTAGGCACATAATACGGAGATTACATGGGATTGGGATGGTTCAGGCGTCCTCCAAACAAACTCAGTTGAGGGAAATTTACACTACCCTGTGTTCGATTATGATCTGGGAGCAATGGGTATGGAATATAGTGTTATGTTATGTTCCATTCTCTTCATATGGAAGTTACCTACAACATATCAAAATTTCACTACAATTGGATGAAAGGGCAAGAATGGGTGGCCAAAACATCAGAAGACACGCAACCTGAAAAAATTCTGAAAACCTCCTGGAAGTTTGCTATTTCGCGGTTTTTATCCCCTAAACACGCTCAAAATACAAAAATATTCTTTGTTAAAGCTTGGAAATTTTCTTGGCTTGAAGTTACATATGCGGAACGTCGAAGTCCGAGTTTTTATGAAGATTCTACAGCAATTTCGGTAAACGCAAGCGCAAGAGTACCTCAAAATCATGCATGCGGGCACTAAGGTTTGCATGCGTATCCCTAAAGCTAAGCCAACATGTCAACATATTTTTCTACAGTTGGCTATCATGTCTACAAGTTCAAGACAGCGGTTCTACCAAGATACAACGTGGGTTTTGACATGCAAGGATAAAGGGAACAAACGACATGTTTATGATTTCTTTTACTACGCAACCCTAACAGGCGGTAAAGGAATTAATCATGGTATGCTTTGCTGCACCTAAAATCCTATCAAAATGCAAAAAAAACTCTAACTAAATAATTAGGGTTTGCAGAAAAAAAAAATCGCACCTACCTGACAAACGGCGTCGACAAAAACCAGCAACGGTGACGGTGAACTCCGGCGGCTGGAGCGACGGCGGCGCGGGAGAGAGCTAGACGTCCACTCAAGAAGAAAAAAAAAATCGTGAAGGAAAAATGGGAAAAGGGTTCTCCCTTTTATAGGCAAAATTTGAAGAATCCTGATTAGAAAAGGATTCCTTTCTGCTTCCAAAAAACCAAGAAGGGAAACCGGCCCACCCAAGATTTCATGCTTGCGACGGTACATCCACATGGACAATCACTAGCGGCTGCCTTCCAAGGTTAGTTACCTTTATTTCTTTTACGTATATTTTTCACCATCTCATGCCTACCCTACAATAGTGTAACCATTGCATGCTAGGCAGGGGACTTAATGTTGATGGTGGATTTCTATTTAAAGGCTAAAATTGTAAAAAGCCAATTTTGTAAGCTGACGTCCTGCAAAGGATAAATCCTTCAGGCGGTGAATACTTCTCGCCATATTAATTCATTGGAGCATGTGCAACCATCCCTGAGAATTAAACATACCTACCCAGAACGGAGCATGTGGCAACCATCCCGACGGAGCATGTGGCAACCATCCCGGTTTTCTGTAGGTATACAACATTACTATTAATGCTTTAATTAAAGCCTTGTGTTCGACGTGTAAACACCCATAGGATACCTGACGGTAGGTTATACTAGCCCCGTTGAACGCATGCAAGACTATCCATGTTAGTCTCACTTGCTGAAAACAAAACCAAAAATATATCTCACTCGTACAACTTCGCAAGCATAGATGGAAGGTGTAGATATAGATTCAGGGGGTCCTGAGCATGCTACCATGATAACCTCGGACCCACCTTCACACATGACTGAACGTTCAAGATCAACCACGGTTGGTCCTTCCAAAACGTGCGCTCAAAGTGAGCATGACGCACGGCTAGGGTTTCTTTTAATCGTGAGCGTCCAACTTCGCCAGCATAGTTGGACGGCTTAGATTATACCCTAAAACAAGTAGTGAAGTGATGGTACACCATTGGCGGGCCTAATTTCTACCTACATGACCGACTCCCTCATAGGAAAGCCGTGGTGCAAGAAACGATTTCCCAAACAAGGCTAGTTTAGCGTCTTATGCAGGTTGAGAAGATCCAAAACGATCACGACCATCCGACTTCTACGGCATAGTTGGATGGCTTAGATTGCGCCCAGGGTCATAGAGCAAGCATGTACATGCTCACCGTTGACCCAAGATGCTGCATACATGGTCGGTATCCCCAAAATAGGTGCACGCAACCCAAAACCGATCGCTCAAAGTGGTCGGTCTAAAGCCCTAATTAGGGTTTGCGGCGCAGAAACATCTCGAGCGTCCATCTTCGCAGGCTTGGACGGAAGGCCAAGATGGAGACTTAGAAGGAACCGAGCATGTTAGCATGACCACCGTGGTCCCGGATTCACGTCTAGCTGATCTTCCAAGACCGACGGTGATCAAGCTCCTCGGTACGCGCGCCCAAAGGTGATATGTCACGACCCCTCCATAAATTCTAATCTCGACCACTCGTCTTTGCCGCCTGAGTCGAGTGGCTTAGATTAAATATTTGCGAGTCAAGCAGGCATGGGCGTGAACACCATTGTACTACCTCCATGCAGGGCTGATCGGTTCCTCCATTGGAACTCTCTAAGCATGCAAACGTTTGGGCCGAAAGAGGCAGCATGCGCGCCTCCCATCCAACGGTCGCAAGCAAGGCTACGAGTCATCTCGTCCATCCAGCTTTGCAAGCTTGGACGAATGGCTTAGGGTGCAAATCAACCAACAAACAAGGTATCACTATGACCACCATATGCCACTCTTCTTCATAAGTTAACCTACCAAGGCATGGCCTGTCTATACAGCCTCCAAACGGTTACCTGAATATGGCTGCATGCGATGTTATACCAAGTTCATGGTTCACCCTGCACTATATTCTGTGGGTCCCGCGATCCACACACTCGAGACATTAATCACTTCACAACTGGGGATACAAACTGGGGTATTGGTCTGGCGGTTTACAGCGTGCAGCGTGCAACTCGCCATCACAATAACGTGTTAGGAAGACATGGGCGGTTAAGTCAAGATGGGAGAAGTGGGAAGTTCTGATCGTGTGACACTCACACATAACTCCAATCTTCCCTCACTCCACTTCCTCCACTTCCCACGAGAGACGTGAAGAAGGCTTAATGACTTGTATAAATAGGTTCTCCTCCACATTTCCAAAAACAGAAGTTGGAACAACAAAGAAAACCAAGTGTTAATCGTATTCAACACCCAGAGCCTGCCTGCAACATTTGATATCCTGCTCAACCTTCTGTTAACAAGTCATTAAATAGCCTTCACCTTCATACTCTCAACACCTTCTTCGCTTCCCTCCCTAAGATCAACCTCACATCCTTCACCTGTGACCGAAACAAATATGGAACTTCCTTGTCTTCGGTTTAGGCCAGAATTGTATAGATTACCTCTCGAATCAAAGTGATCATCGTGCAACACATTTGTTGAAGGTTTAAACTCACTTCTCATCCACACACACCCAAAATTATCTAAACCGGAAGAAGTAGTTTTCTCCCACAAACAATATGATCAGGTGAATTGAAATTTGTTTGGTGTGTTTTTATAGGACCACAAGAATGCCTTCATAAACAAATGGATACATGGGATTTGGACATGGAGTGTCCGGAGGTTCAAGCGGCAGTAAGAGCATCTGGGTTGTATCCCATGGTAGAATACTACGTTTCCACTGATCAAGTGATGGCAAATTGCTTCTTGGAGAAGTTTTATGCTTCGACTGATACCATGCATTTTCCTTTTGGAGAGATGACCATTATCCCTGAAGATGTCCAAAGAATATTGTGTCTATAGATCCGAGGAAAAGCCGTTAACAAAGATGACGACGGTAAGAGCCTAGAATGGTCCAAGATATATTATCTAACTAAAAATTTGTTTGGTTGGGATAAGGAAACGACAAAAGAAAATATGTACGTGAAAAATAAAACCATGACAAAGAATATTAAAGTCATTAAGCTCAAAGAGTTGTTTGGAGATACGATGGGCAAGGAATTGAATGCCGAACAAATTCAGCAAACTAGCGCAGCTTATCTGTTGTTCCTATTGGGCATCGCAATATTCCCTGACTCTAATGGTAACTTGGTGCATATGAACAACTTACAATACTTGGATCCTTTGGAGAATGTTCATGAGTACTCATGGGGAACTACCTTCTTGGCACATTTTTTGGCGGAGATGCGTAGATATTCTAAGGCGACTTGCCGTCAATTTAATGGGAATTTCACTGTATTACAGGTATTGTGAACTAGTTATTTTGTTTTCCAATTTTTTTTTTTATACTTAGATTTCATTGGAACGATCTTTCATTTTCTTAGGTGTGGGATTATGAACACTTCCCAACATTCTTCAATGAGTACAAATATTTGCAGTCGTCAACATATGGTTTGGATCCCCGGACTCCTATAGCCAAGAAATACGTTTTCGACAATAAACCAAAGCCCAATAACAGAACTCGGTTACTCACCATGATGGAGGCTTTGGACACTATTCATGTCCAAGATGTTGTGTTTGATCCATATAAGAACGATAGAGGAGTTCACTTTCCAAGGCATGACAATGTAGCGTTTTACAACGGACCATTGTTTTATTCTAAAGGATTTGTTATGCATAACCCTCTCCGTGTGATGTGCCAACTTGGGTACAAACAGAAAAGACTAAAGGGTGAATCTGATGCCAAATTCTCTCATGTCTTACCTCAATGTGTATCAGGTGAACACCATACACAGGTGGTTTACAAACCAACACCTGTAGTTGCACATTGGAATGAAAGGGTAGAACAACAACTAGACAGGGCTGGTTGGGAATTTGCGGAAAACGGTTATGAGTCCGAACCAGGGTTCCTCAGAGTTCATTTGAGGTACTCACATCCTTATGTTGTACGCCCGTCCAGCGATGAAGTGCCTCCACAAGGGTAAAATCTTGAAGAACCTACTTTACCCGTACTTCACAAGACTCTCCTTTTGGTGGTACGTAATTCTGGTTCACTTCCTATCTTTTGAATGTTTACCTATAAACCTATAAAACATAACGTACTAATGGAAATATATAACAACAGCGTTCGCGCCTAGCAAAATTTGGAAACTGGCTTAAATGCAAGATCAAGAAAGGAGAGGTGCTGACCCTGGAAGAAATGTAGACAATTGATGAGAAGATAGACAAAATTGAAGATCCAGATGCAAAGGAATTGTGGACTCCAAAGAAAAAGAGGGCACACAAGAAGCCAAGGACCGAGTGATCTAAGATGTTGGTTAATGTTTATTTTATAGTGTTAGATATGTTTGAACAATCTACTATCGTTTTATGTTTACGTGTGTGTCTTGCTAAACTTTTAAATCTTTGTTTTCAGTTGGGTACATCTTAACTTTACATATTGATTGTTAAACAATCTAGTCTTTCCTTATGTTTTTATGTTTAAGTGGATTTCATTTGTTTTTGAGATGTGAATTTAATTTCTTTTTTAAAACCGGCATGGTATAAATTGTACAAACCATTCCGGAAGTCTGTTATCTTTTAAGAATATATATATTTTTAATTCCGGCGTTGATAGTATTTTTAATTTGGTGCCGGTACTCTATCATTCCCTTACGAAAAATTGATCTTTTACGGTTCCGGCATTCGCGTAAAGTTATTATTAATGCCGGAAGATAAACTAATATCTCTGTGTAGTAATGGTTATTTTCCGGCATAAAAGAGAAAAGTATTTCTAAACCGGTATAAATTCCGGCATTGCGAAGTTTGAATTAAATCATGCCGGTATAAACATAGCATATGGTTTAATGATTACAATTCAAACTTCCAAAAAAAAACAAAAGGTTGCGTATATCGGAAGCACATATATCCAAATTACTCATCATTGCTTCCACACATATGGAGTTTCCTCTCCTACTCTTCAAGAGGTTTCTTTGATAAGGCCAACGCATCCCATAATTGGTGATTCTCCTCATACAATGCCATCCATCCTTTCCAGATATTTGGATATAGGTCCTTGTTTTTAACCATCCCACAAACAGGTGGCAATGGACAATTGTCCTTGAGTTTTGGAATAACAAAATGATTGCCGTTCACGAACGCCAAAACAACTCTTCTATTCTTAAGGGATCCTTCGCATTTTTGCCACTTTGGTGTAAATGTTGTGACTACGGTGGGGCTAAAATAATGAACAATACATCTAAATGTATCCGCCACTAAATGCCCACAAAGTAGCATTCTCATCCAATATTCAGAAGGAAGAAACTTCATCTCGTGGTCGGGCCCTAATACTCGAGCATACATATCATCAAACCTCTCGCCTTCACCAACCAATTTCTTATAAAAGCTCTTCTTGTTCACTAGTTGTTCGGCCATCCTCGTTCTAGCATATTTGCATGGTGTCATACCTCTACTAACCGCCGTGTCAAAGATTCCTAATTGTTCTGTCACAGCATGATAGCCATAATTTCCATCTCCATCAACATCATCCGTATACACAATAAACTCACGAATAGCCTCAGGAAGTTGGTCTATATAAGACTCTATGTTCGTATGGTAGTGTCTAAAAGTCCTACCCGTTTGCGAATCCTTATACATGGTCATATTACCAACTTTTAGCTTAATTATATCCAAACCATCCTATGCAATCCCTACACTCCAAATGTCTTTGGTATTAGACGGGAGAATATTCTTCCTTGGCCTACCCCTACCCCATTTCTTTGGAACTTCCAATACATCGACTACTGGTGTGGCTTCGGAATGCTCAACTTGTTGTTCTTGCAAGCTTAATGTTGGTACCTTCGGTGGCCTACCCCTTTTCTTTGGACCCTCCGATCCATCAGTTTTTGGTGTGGATACAGAAACCGAAGCTTGTTGTTCTTGCAAGCTCAATGTTGGTACATTTTGCGGCCTACCCCTTTTCTTTATAACATCCGATACATCGACTACTGGTGTGGCTTCGAAATGCTCAACTTGTTGTTCTTGCAAGGTCAATGTTGGTACCTTCGGTGGCCTACCCATTTTCTTTGGATCCTCCGATCCATTAGTTTTTGGTGTGGATACAGAAACCGAAGCTTGTTGTTGACTTGTTAACGGTTCATTTCTCGGTCTACCTATTTTAATTGTAACCGGCTCTTCCGCGAATCGGAGTTCCGAAATCTCACTTGCGGATAGATCTCGTAACTTGGTTGACGCGAGTTCTTCTTCACGTCTAGTCATTTTTTTAAATTCTTTCCTTAGTTTTCTCCTTGAAGCTTTAGTTTGTGGTCTACCTATCAGATCTCCCTTTCCTGGCTCTTCACTTGGTTTGATCCATGGGAGAGATAGAAGCCTTAGTTGGCTCAATAATACTTGTCGGCTAGCCGAGTTGCCACGTGAGTAAGCTTCGTATAATTCCTTTCCTTCACTTGTATCCCATGGGGATTGTCCGGGAGCTTCCGTGGGGGGAGGGTCAAAACATAGTTGACTCCAAAACGGATCAATAACCTCAATAGGTATAAATTCTTTATACTTCACAAGCATATGACGACACGGAAGCCCCAATGAGTACATGTCCGGACAAATACACACATCACCTGGTTTTCCATAATTTTTCTCATATGCCATTTCTCTCATCATATGTTTTATTTCCCATTGAGAGACGTTGAACTCTATTCCTTGGAGAAACGTAGTATATTGAAGAAATTGAGTCATCCTTTCCATTAAACTTTTCTGAAAAGCCTTCTTGATCCGATGGATATCAGCCTTGAAATTTTGCTCCATGGCCTCGGTGATCGTAACCACGTTGCCTTTCCCGGACTGGATGAGATCTTTAAATCTACCATGAGCGGATTTTGGTGCACTAGTTGCTTCAGTTTTGAAGTGCCTATACCGGTTTGTCCATGCGCGCACAAATTTTTCCTTGTACTTATCCAACAATTTATCCCGACAATATGAGACGGCGCTTGGATACACTTCCTTATATTTAGCACTAAACATATTCAATCTATTTTCATATATATCCTCGGTAAGTGACCAATAAACTTTTTCCCAATCCTTTAGAAATTCCAACCATTTTTTATGATTTTCATCGTGTTCTTTGTCCACTCGCTCTTTAATCTTTGCTCTTTCATCTTCTTCTATTTCGGGTGATAGTTTCTTCTTGCGAACATCTTCCTCTAGTTGAGCAATCATTCTCTTCTTAATATCCTCCTTAGAGGGTTCAAACAAAGCATGACAATGTTTTGTCACATTTTGACCTATATGATACGTACATAGGAAATTTTGTGTATCCGGAAATACATCATATATAGCACCAATTAGTACCTCATCTTGATCGGTTACGATGACCCTCGGAAATTTATTTTTCGGGAACAATAATTTCAATTGTCGTAATGCCCAATGATAATTGTAATCCCTCTCGTTTTCCATTAAACACCAAGCCAATGTGAATGTTACCTTGTCCGATGTTTTCCCCACGATGTTGAACAACGGAATGTTGTATTTGTTTGTCTTGTAGGTGCAATCCATCAAAAGAACACCACAACATGTATGAGCCAATTGTGAAAGAAAAGGATGCGCAATGAATATTTGAAGGGGCTTTTCGTCCGGTCCTCTTTTAATGATGCGCGTGTAGTTGTGATCCCAAACTAGCTTCTCAAATTCTTGCATAACGGTCCTCCCTTCCCATTCCACCCTTATAATGGTTGCTTGTGCGCTATAAATTGTACTTAGAGAAAAAACGTTCTGATCATCCTTTTCCTTGAAGGTTCTGAGAATCACTCTTGGTTTGATACATGCCTTGGTCATTATCTTTACATCCTCGAATTCATGAGGTTTTAGCTTTGCAACTATGAAGTGACCATTATAATCTTTCGGATCCAGATGGTTATGTTGTCCAAACCACACCGTACAATCCCAATCCTTTTCTTTGTCTCTTAAATAGAATACTAACTTAAAGGGGCATTCATACTTCCTCGTACGAGTCTTGTATACCCTATTAGTCTTCTTTTCATATACATAACCCTTTCTCTTATGGCTATTCTTCGCCGTGTATTTCCCACTTCTCTCGCAAACCATCTCAAACCGCGTATTTGAACCTTGTGTATTCCTCACCAACACACACTTGTTCTTAAGAGCCGTCTCTTTTGCCCAAGCAATTGCTTCCTCTGGAGATTTAATTCCCTACATTTGGACAACAATGGAAGATTATAAGGTTCATTACAAGAAATCCGCATAGAACGTTCTAAAAACTAGGTGAAAAGTATTGTTTGGTAACATACCGGGGGCATCTTATAGTATTCGGCTGTATCCGGACCAAACGGTTTGGAATTTGTCGGATCAATATATGTCACAATCTAAGGAATAAATGAAAAAAAATTGAATTAGTTCATAGAAAATAAAAAAATTACCATGCAGGGTACCATTTCCGGCGTGCTCGACCACAGTTCCGGCATTGAATGTTCTAGAATACAAAGGCCGGAAGATTCAATACCGGCATTTTATCTAAACAGGGTACATGCCGGTAACAATAACCGGCATTCTCGACATGTGAGTTTTCCAACCGGAACCGAGTGCCGGCATTGAGGTAATCTTAACAGAAAGCCGGGAATAAATACCGGCGTTCCAGATATTTTATATACTACGCCGGTATTGGAGTTCAAAAATCTTAAACTCCTGGATGCTTTTCTGTAAGTACCGGCATCGTCAGTTAGGAGTAAGCTATGCCGGTTGGAATATTCTATGGAATATTCGGTGTTAGGTAAAAAGCATAACTAAATACCGGCATACATAGATTGTTTCAATAACACGCCGGGAAACTTTTGAAATGGGGGATATGCTATACCGGCATGGACAAAACTATGAAAACCACGCCGGGAAATATTTTGAAATGGGTATATATTGTACTGGCATTAAATGGAGTTGGAACACAACGCCGGGAACGTGTTTAAAATGGGGGATATATTGTACCGGCGTGCGTATTGTATGAATACCACGCCGGTAGCGCCAGTTTCGGCGTAGAATTTATACTATGAGTGTGCCGGTACTAAGCTTTTTCAGAGAAATAATGGCGGTTTGAAAAAGAAAAATAAAAATTTTCGACCTCTTTGAAGCATTACCTATGTGTTGGGGTTGCTTGTATGTTGAACATGTTTACTTTCTTGGGTTGGTTCTTCAAAAAACACTTCATGTTCATCGTGTTCATGATTCAAGGGTGTTGGTTCATCATATAACTCTAATTGTGAGTTATTATCATACACCGAAGATTGAACATGTGATTGTTGTTGTAGTAGAGCTAAAGATTCAGCTGCTGCAATTCTCTCATCACAATCATCTTCCATTTTCAAAAAAAAAAATTCACACAATTTTTTTTCCCTCCTTCTACTCTCAACTAACCCACACAATTAAAAATAAAACTAAAAACAAACTAATTTATCCCCCAAATACTTAACATTTTACTAATTAAAATTAATCACTAATTAGGATTAGTGAGGGCTATATTAGGAATTTTAAAAATAATTACATAGGGGGTCACCCAAAATTGCTATTGGGACACCGTTTTTGTCCTGTAGCTATATCCCCCAATTAGTATGGATATCCCCAAATTGCGCGTTCATAAAATAACCGTTTTAGGGAGTTTTTTCATGAATCAAGATTAATCACTCCTTTTTGACCTTTTCACGTTTTTTATTTTATTTTCTTTTTCGTTTAGTTAAATTAATTTAGGTCAAAGGTTAATAATGTAATCTAAGTCATATTATAAATTATTATGGGTTCTCCAAATGTAGATTCTTAATGATGGGTTCTTTGTTAGAGTATAGGATTGGTAATAATAAATTATATGGAAAGTTTTAGTATTTAGGGTTATATGGGTTATATTTAGTATTTGATATATTTAGTATGAATTGATTTACAAGCATTATTCTTGCATACCAAGTTATGGTATCGCTATATATACCCTATGGGTTCTCAATGTAATCAATATCATTCAATAATAGAATTCTATTTTATCTTTATATCTTCTAGTTCTGACTTGGTATCAGCGGGTTCAATCCGGACATGTTGCCCACCTCGTTTTATTTTCTAACCGGAGGCGGTAGTCTCCAATGCTACCGTCCGCCGGATCTTTCCTCCGCTGCAATATGATTAGTTTTTCTTATTAGGTTTTTATTTTATTTTTTAGGTTTATCAAAAAAAAAAAAAAATCACGTTTGTTCCCTTAATTTCCTACCACCACCGCCACGTCTTCTTCTCCTTTTAGAGTTTTAGTCCGCCCCATCTTCTCTGTTGTTCCTTTCTTTCCTATCTTTCTCCACGTTGGCACGTTCAGTACCCCACTCTTCTCATCAACCGATCAATTAATTGATCCCATCTATCAATCTTTTTTTTTCCTATTCTTTTACCTTACTGTAAAACAGTAAACCAAACCAAGGCTTCACCCATTAATTCTTTTATAATATATCTTTTAGTTTCTGTTCCGAGCTTATGTTCTAGCAGCCACCTGAAACGTCTATATCCAATTCTATCATGTCCTCCACAAACTTCACCGCCTCTGTCCCACTTTCTTTCTTTTCCATTCTACTTTATTACGTACAGTACTCCCACTTCTCTTGTTAATTAGTTAACTCCATTTGTTTCATGTTCCTTTTCCCAATCATTAATTAATTAATTCCGTCTACCACCTTTTCTTTCCCACCACTTCTCAATCTATACTTCTTAATTATCGTTTGTTATCTTCAAAATAATCATCCACGTCCTGTTCCATTCCTTATCTTCTATATCATCATGACAGGCAAAGAGAAAGACAGAGGAAAAGAAGGTCGTCTCAGCCTTGAAGAGACTGTGCGTAATCTCGCCGATTCTCAAGCAGCAACGCAACGTCATCCTTCAACTCATCAAATCATCAGTACCACTTTATTTCTTTTCCATCTTTAATTCCTTCTACCACCTATTCTGATCTCTTCTACTGTCAAATTCTTTTTGTTTTTCTTTACACTTTGGAAAAGTCAACCAAATCCACGTCCCGTCAAAACCCTACTTTCCAAGCCCCGAGCCCAACAACCACTTAATCCTAACCAATACCCATCATATCCATTCTTCGTCAACTTTTCTAATCCCAATTTTGCAGGGTATTATCTCTTTTCTCTTATCGATGGTTCTTATATGCTCCATCAATGGTTTTGTTATTTTCGCTACTTTGGCGGTTCTCTTAATCAGTATTGTTATTAATGGCGACGCGCTTCTTCTTATACTTCTCGGGCATTTATTGGCACCGCACTTCATCAACAACTTTCAAGCCCAATCTCATGTGATTTGCAATCCCCATGATATTGAGGGAGGGTGTTAGAGTATAGGATTGGTAATAATAAATTATATGGAAAGTTTTAGTATTTAGGGTTATATTTAGTATGAATTGATTTACAAGCATTATTCTTGCATACCAAGTTATGGTATCGCTATATATACCCTATGGGTTCTCAATGTAATTATCTTTATATCTTCTAGTTCTGACTTTCTTGACATAAAAAATAACAAATTTGGGATACAAATAAGTTCCCCCGTATTTGAAATTATGAAGCAGCCATTATGAAGCAGCCACGTCTGGGCTAGCATTTTATATTTAGCAATATATAAGTATGTTGGCCAAAAAAAAGCATCGCGTATATATTACAACATCTTATGTCTTAACCATTTTGGAGCAGGGTTCAGTAAGTCCTTAGTTGCACAATACATATATATATATATACACCTCTGATGCTACACTAAGCTACATCAGAACTTTTTACCATTAAACCATTCGACCTCTCCCTGGAAGCACAGTAGTCAGTAGCACACTATTAATTGTGATTGATATAAGATAACTAAGAGAAAAATGAGGCATTATACTTAAAAAATTTAATTAGTATATGGTTCAATTTATGATGCCGAACAAAAATATTGTAAACTTTACAAAAGATTTTTTTTTTTATAAACAAGGAACCTTTTCATTAATGGGATTTCAAGGTTACAATGAGTTTAAGATCGAAGATAAGAGAATACAAAGTAACAAGAACATACCGTAAGAGTACAATACCGAGAAATCCGACAAGAGAAAGAGAAGGATTATCGGAGTAAGTCAAATACATGTATGAATAAGATCCGATTAAATTGGAAGGAGGATGGTTTTTCTCGGAATTAAATTTCAACCATTTAGTTTGTTTTTCTTCTATAGAAAGAAATGCTCCCAAAATAGGAGTGATTTGCTCAAATCACTTATAGCTAGTGATGAAGCTTCCGTCGTCAAAAATACCATCTATGGAGATTCCGTCTCCTGATAAGTTGATGATGAAGATTCTGTCGCCGAAGATAACCAAGATGAAGATTTCGTCATTGGAGAGCTTGGAGAGCATCACTATCGATCTAAAAACCCAACCCAATAACCAAGAATCGTCATTAAAGCGAAGATAAACCTCAAATTAGTAGATAAAACCACCAAAATGATGTAGATAAGTAGAAAACATAATAAAAACCAAACTAATCTACCAACTAACCTAGAAAGCAAGGAAAAATGAAAAAATATGCTCAGATCTAGTCCAACCAAAAATGGACTAGATCTGAGCAGAGAATAGTTGTTTTTGATGGTTTTGTTGGAGAATAAGAAGGAGTGAGAGAGAGGAGAGAGGAATGTTTTTTTTTTTTTTTTACAAAAAATAAAAAATCACTCAGATACATATAAATGCATTTCAAAGAAATAGTTGGGTCAGGACGAATTACATACCTTGGCATCAAGTAAGCATTGGTGAGATAATATATGAACTCATAATTTCCCTTGCGGCCGAACATACTTTTGCGAGAGGAAGATATAACCTTATGGTGCGGTGCTACATTGACATGTAAAAGGATTAAGATTCAAGTTTCATCAACAATGTTCCGTTATAGATGTCAAAGGGCATCTCTAATTTAGCCTAGGTAGTAGACATTAAGTTCTGATTTTTCATACTGTGATTCAATGCAGACATTTTTTGTCCTTAAACTAAGAAGTTTATGTTCTTTGACCTAAACCGAAGAACTAAAATTATAACAGTAGACAACTATAAAGTAAATATCAAAATTATATGGAAATAATTTATAGACTTGCATGGAAACTTCTAATTCTGTAATGCTTTGGACTTAATGTTTCGGGAGTCCTACTGTTTTGGGAGCAGTGGACACATATGCCGAACTAAGATCTTAAACACGAAGTCTACAAAGAAATCCTTGGTATATTAAAAACCTATGTAGGAACTACTAATGATAGATACATTACCATATAAAGAAAAATAATACATACCTACACTGAAAGGCGACCTTTCCTTTCTCTTCATCACAACTTTTGTATGTTACATGTCGACCACTTCATAGTTCATATAGAAGAGTGTACAAAATACCATGAAATGAAACAAGAAACCTAAAAAAAAAAGTCTGCTTGATTACTGATTAATAAATTATAGAGGCTTGGTATTTTTAGGACTATAGGAAACAACACACTCTTCATTTCCTGTTTGTTCAGGCATTTTAGTCAATCAAATCTTTAATTTATTAGTTAAGTAGGCATTTAGAAAAGTTAAATTTGAAGTAGACTAAATCGAGTTTGTGTACAGAATTGATCCAAACCAAAATTAAGGTGAATTAGTAAGCTAGCAAAACTGTGTTCAATTGCTGAAAGACAACAAAATATTAGCCAATAGTATTTCTTAACTCTACAATGATATTAGGCAATGCATCATTATCAAATTGTCACACAATAATCACTCAATAATATTTCTTCAAGAACATTAAATCATTTACCTGAGACGGATGCTGGATCTTTTCTAGCTATGTCCTCAACCAACAAAAATCTACAATAATACATCAAAATGTATAGCAAAACCAATCGATCAAAACAACTAAATCAAAGAAACACCGGAAAAAAAAAAGATTGAATGAAAATAACACAGCATTCAAATCCCAGTTATTCACTAAAACATAAAAGTTTCAATTACCTTGTCCTTGGATGAGTTTTTTAGCCAGGAATTTTCAATTGATGATGATTCTGGTGTTGTTATTGAGAAGTGAAAAATACCCAAGCCAGGATACCTAAAAAAAATCAACACAAATCAAACCCCATGATGAGAAAGTCACACATATGTAATACCTTTATTAATCCAAATTCCAAACCAATAGAGAAACTCAAAAAATTAATAAAAACAAATTAACAAAAAGATTAAGAGGGCGAAGGAGAAGGGGAGGAATAAGAAGCTCTGATGCTCTAGAAAGGTTTATATTTATATAGTTGCATATTTAATCTTAGGTTTCTGAAAACTAATAGATTGATCAGCGGTTTTTATGGCTTCAGAATGTGGTTGTTGTTACATTTTCTTGAGGTTCTTCTTTGCGTAACGGAAGAATCAATGGAGAAAAATTAGGGAGGAATCTGGGTTTGTCATCATTATTATTAAAAATAAAACTGAAAAATGAGTTTATGAACTCCACGTGGAGACACTCACGAACGTGGGATCAAGGCATAAAAGGCGAAAGTATTTTTAGCCATGATTTGTCTCTAAGAGTTTAAGATGAATTGGAGCCGCTCGTCGCCCAAAACAACCCATTCAAAACCGTCCGATCAGCAAAAACACATTTGTTTTTGTAAGATAGATACTCATGAAATAATCTTTTCTAGAGTGTTATTTTTCTATCTTTTGTTTTTTATATTTTTGTGCTTCAAATTTGGTTTTAATCTTTTTTGCAGGCTGCTTCCAGTTCTCATGAAATCTTGGTGTAGGCTTAAGTCTAGGTTTTGTCAAACCATTGCTCACAAATTCGAAGTCTTTGAAGGTATGCCCTGTACTCTTTTACTGAATCCATTATATTAGACTACCTATTCAATGTTTCCTGTGAAAATGGGTCATAGCATGTTCTAACCTTATGGGATAGTTTTCAAAATCTTTGAAAAGAACTTCTCTCTGGCTAGGTTTAGGAATTCCTTTTAAAGTCTTGCACTTATAATATCACCAAATTCGAAATTTCAAAAAAAAAGTCTTGTTTTGTAAGGTTACTGCTAAAACTTAACTGGCAGGTGGAGATGAAATCTCAGATGTACCAGGTTCAAGAGGTATTCACGGTTACAATCTATAAATTCTGCAATTCATGCTATTCACCACATTCGGTGTGCGACTGCTCTTTAATCTTACAAGGTCAGTGAACTATCTACAATGGGAATTCAAATTATTTTTATATTTAATTTTAGGCTACTTTTCATACGTCTAATTTGTTGTGCGACTACTCTTTAGGACGAAGAGCATATTTTATTGCAGTAAGTTACCATGACAATCACTGTTTCTTCTTAAGACATCTTTACTAATAAATTAGTTCCACCTTATCTTATATTCCCATCAGCCATACTCTTGTTTTGCAACTGAACATAAGTTTTAAGGTTAAATTTGGCATTCAGTGTACTAAAAAACTGTTCAATGTAGTCATCACTCATCTCCCTTAAGCCAATGATAAATATGTGAGCCAAGGATAGATATGTGAGCACTCCTCACATATTTATCCTTTCGACAGCCACTATAATCAAATGATCCGATTTTCAAAATTAACAATACTCAATTTGTACTCCTCAATTAATTTTCGGCATCCACTATTTATCCTTTCGGCAGCCAAGGATAATGCAGTAGAAATATTTATGTTTTCCCATTGCATAGCACTCCTCTATTTCGGGTCTAGAGCTAAGTTTCCGATTTTCTCTTATCTAAATTCAAAGGACTTCAAATTCAAGTTTTGTACTACTGCTGAATATAAGACTTATTTAGTATCGTATACATGTCCATGTCAATTTAGTGTGTCGTATATGGGTACAACTGCATGTCAATTCGTCGATAAATTTATAAAATTTGTTAAAGTAGATTTTTTAAAGTTCACTGTTACATGACTTTTTGTATTCGTGAGTATTTTGAAAAGCAATCGGACATTGTTTCTTTTGCTTAACTGGAAATATATACCAATGTGATCTTTTGATTAATAAACATCTACAACGTATGCTATCTATGAACATAATAAAATTGCTTAGTATACGGGATTCTAACTGAGCCCTAACATAAATTAAAGTTTGGAATACTTACACTTTCATTAAAAAAATTTGTTCTTTCTAATGCAACATTTTACACAATTAAGCTCCTAGAGAGGGAATTTCCGCACACTCATAGTATAGTATGGCTTTGTGGAGATAGCAAACCAAGAACATCTGAAGATGTACAACAGAATAATTTTTGTAGTATTGCCAGACATCGACAAAGACTTGATGGAGTTTAAAGTTGTTTCTTAATAATGACAAAGACTTGCTAAGTCATTGATGCGTCAAAAAGTATCAACAGAATCAGTTTGTTTTCAGCATGAAGTTACCGGCCTCCCATACTAATTACCAAAGTCTTGAAAGGATGCAAAACCTGGAGAACATAAGTAAAAAATGTATTTTGGAAATGAACTTTCAAATGTAATAATATTCCATGGATAACTATAAATAGAACCTTATTCAATTTGGCTTAGTAAGAAACCATCATTAAGCCCAAAAGATTTTTCAGTGAGAAATACTATGAACAAAACATCGTAGACATAGATATGTCTTTAATTTTTACAGGCCTACTTCATCAACTGAAAACAACGAAAAATCTGCGTTCCAATGAACAAAGATTTCGTCACTTGCTATGAGGATAATGGTTACTATCCAACCATTGAATAGTTACAAAAAAGTATCACAGTCCGGTGCGAAGCACGGGTTATCATCTAGCATACTATGAAAACGAAATTTTTCTTTGTTCAAAAGAAATACCTGGTAACGCATCCATGATGATAAGAAAATAAGATAAGAACCACACAAATCTTCAAGAAATAATCCATGAGCAAACTTGAACGAAAAATAAATAAATTTGCACAAGTTGGTAGAGTCGTGCTGATAATGTGTGGAAAATATAGAGAAAGTAAAGAGGCAAAGATAGGTTTGTATTGATCAACATCAACTGGTTACATGGAACAATATCCTTTATATACATGTAGGAAGAGAACCCTAGATACTATATTGGGCCTCACATTCATGGGCTATAAGCCCTACAACAATACTCAAATTTTTAGCAACGTGTGTATATATATAATTAGTTTTATATGCAAGGGAGGCCCTTAGTGAATCTAGTATTTTATTTAGTATTATCCTAAGTGATTATATAATTTAGGTCTTTGACCTCTTCCTCCAACTTCCTGATCATTTGGGAAGTTTAATATTTATAGAAGGATATATCAAGAATTTAAACGTAGGAAAACAGCCGCCGTACATAGATCGACAGATTTTTGGGTGAAGCGATTTATCAAAGTAGTGGTTGGTAGAGTCATAGAGGTAAGGGTTAAATTGATCGTTTCATTCGTTTGAGTATATGTTGAGCAAAAAGTTACAAGAGATCCACAAGACTAGGAAGCTTAGTCAGTTCTCCTTAAGAATAGCCAATGACACAGTTGTCAATGCGTGTAACTCGTTCTATTTCTGTTAGCTATCTTACAGTCTTGAATTCTTATCTTTGTAACAACTTCAATTATAAATAAGATCTTCGTCTCCATTGTTAAGGTGTGGAAGACATTCACCAAATATACCTGTTCTAAGTTGGTATCAGCTTGATGATCCAACGCTTCCGCAAAACCAAATAAAAAAAAACCAGAAAAACCCTACAACTCAAAACCCTAATACATCCTTAATGGCTACAACAACTAGCCTTCACCAAATCCAGATTCATCACCTGGTAACTCTTAAACATACAGAAACCAATCATCTTCTCTGGAAGACGCAGTTTAAGCCTATACTCAAAGGTTATGTCCTCACTGGCTTTATAGATGGAACAAAAGTTAAACCTGATGCAACTCTCCCTAATAATGATGTAGTTAATCCCGATTTTACTGAACATGAGGCATGTGATTCACTGTTGGTTGGATGTCTAAACTCTACTCTAACTCCTGAAGTACTTGATGAAGTTGGTAGTCTTGACACCGCAAAAGAGGTCTGGGATAAGCTGGAGAGAGTTTTTACTCCAAAGACTCTTGCGCATCAGGTTAACCTAAAAAGACAGCTCCATTCACTCCAGAAAGGTAACAAAACCCCGAAACAATTTTTACAGGAAGCTAAGACTTTGCTTGAACAACTTACTGCATCTGGGTGCATAGTTTCAGATGATGAGAAGAAATGGGCCATTAGTAATGGTCTCAATCAAGCTTATGACTCAATTGTAACATCATTGAGTACTGCTGAAAATCTAACTATAGAAAATTTATATACTCATTTGTTAACTTTTGATATGAGGATTGAACATCAGTTGCAGCAGCTGCAACAACCTTTGGCTAATGTTGCTGTCACGAGTAGCAAACCAGATCAAAGACGTAATAACAACCAGGGAAATAAATATGCAAACAACAATCATAATAATAGAAGGAACAACAACAAAAACAACCCCAGAAACAACAACAATCCTCCGCAATAACAGAGGGGAAATCAGGGAGATCATCCATGTCAGATTTGTAAGATGATGAATCATACTGCAGCCCGCTGCTGGTTCCGTTATGAGAAGAGCAATAATAATTAGTGTCAACATGCAGCTTACATAACACTACCTGGTGGAAAACATGATAATACTTGGGTAACTGACACTGGCGCGACGCACCATCTCACTGCAGATTTGAGGAATCTCACTATTCCTCATGAATATGATGGAACTGAGCAAGTTCACGTTGGTAATGGTAATGCACTCAACATTTCCAATGTTGGTAATGCCTCTTTTCTTCATAAATCCAGATCTTACATTTTAAACAATATTTATCATGTTCCACAACTTAAAACAAACTTGCTGTCAGTTTCACAATTCTGCAAAGATAATGATGTGTTTTTTGAGTTTCACAATTCTTACTTTGTTGTAAAGGACAAGCAAACGGGGGTAACACTGCTGCGAGGGCTGAATAGGAATGGTCTCTATGTTTTTTCGGGAATAGACATGCTAGCACCAGCAATAAAGACGCAAACACATGTCTCCTCTACTCTACCACTGTGGCACCAACGTTTGGGTCATCCAATGTTGCGTACGGCCTCCAAAATTTGTCTTCAGAATTCAATTCCAGTTTTCAGAAATAAATTAGATTTTTTCCACTCCTGTCATGTTAGAAAGAGCAGAAAGCTACCCTTTTCTCCTAGTGATACTGTTTATGACAAGCCTTTGAGCTTGATTGTCTCAGATATTTGGGCTTCACCTCAGTTGTCTAGACTTGATTTTCGTTATTATCTACTTTTTATGGATGTTTATTCGCATTTTACATGGATTTTTCCTCTTATCCAACGTTCTGATGCCTTACATACATTCATTCTTTTCCTAAAACAAATTGAAAATCTCACAGATCATAAAATTAAGGTTTTTCAATCTGACAATGCTCTAGAATACAAAAAGTTTACTACTTATCTAAATGAATATGGAATTCAACATAGGTTTTCCTGTCCACATACGTCTCCACAAAATGGAATTGCTGAACAACGTATTAGTCACGTTACTGAGTCTGGTTTGGCTCTTTTGTTTCATGCACATGTGCCACAATCTTTTTGGGATGATGTTTTTTCCACAACTTGTTATCTAATCAACGGGCTTCTTAAATCTAAGTTAGAATCAAAAACTCCCCTAGAACTTCTATTTAATAAACAACAAGATTACAAGTTTCTAAGAGTTTTCGGCTTCTTAGCCTATCCCTGTCTTCATCAATATAACAAACATAAGCTAGAGCCACGTTCTCTTCACTATGTCTTTATATGCTATAGCAGTGCTCACAAGGGTTATATGTGCTTACATCGTGAAACAAACAGGATCTACATCAGTCGTCATGTGCGTTTTGAAGAGAGATCATTCCCTTTTTTACCCATTCAGCAACAACAGACCTCGTCTTGTTCAGGTATAAATCCCTCATGTACTAGTGTATTATTTTCACCACCATTTCGAAAAACAACTGAGAATACTCCTCAATAAACTAGTACTCAGCTGACACAACTTCAAGGTGGTACAACAGCTCAACTATCGGGACATCTGTCGGCTGGTTCCGCATCTCCATTAATTTCAGAGAATCCGGACTCTCCAACACGCCTTGTTGACTCATCATTCATCTCTCCAGTAGTCTCAGAAATCTCTTCTCTAGCATTCGATCAGCTACAACATAATGAAGTTCAACAGGAAGTTGAACAGTGACTTCAACCAGCTGCAATTACTCATCCCATGGTTACTAGGGCAAAGACAGGAGTCACAAAACCCATTCAGAAACTGTGTTTGACGGCTACTAAACATCCTCTCCCTTATTCTGATTTTATGGATCCGACTTGTTTCTCAGCTTCCATCAAAGATCCAAAATGGCGTGGTCCAATGGATGATCAAATTAATGCTCTTATCCAAAATGGTACGTATTTTTTGGTTAAGTATGAGCCTGGAATGAATGTGGTTGGATCGAAATGGGTTTTCCGTGTTAAACAAAACCCATATGGCACCATAGATCGTCGCAAAGCTCGCTTAGTGGCAAAAGGGTACACTCAGCAGACGGGTATTGATTTAGGCAAAACTTTTAGCCCGGTCATCAAACCATGTACCATTCGCCTAGTGTTATCGCTGGTTGTGATGAAACAGTGGCCCCTGAAACAATTTGATGTTGGGAATGCCTTTCTGCATGGAAATTTGGAAGAAGATGTCTTCATGAAGCAACCGCATGGATATGTAGATCCAAACTTTCCCAACCACGTCTGTAAGCTGCACAAATCTCTTTACGGTCTTAAACAAGCTCCCAGAGCTTGGTTTTCTAAACTAAGCCGTCACTTGTTGTCTCTTGGATTCAAAGCCTCTATTGATGATAGCTCTTTGTTTATATTGATATCCGACACATACACAATATATGTCTTGGTGTACGTTGATGACATTATTGTAACAGGTTCATATCCAACAGTGATAACTAAACTGATTGATGATCTTGGTAAAGCTTTTTCCATAAAAGACATGGGTGATTTGTCTTATTTTTTGGGTGTTGAAGTTCTCAGGCAGGGATATGAAATTGTGTTAACTCAACGCAAGTATGTAGCTGATCTTCTGAGACGAACAAAGTTGGAAGGTGTCAAGCCGGTGAATACACCCTTAGCTGCAAATGCCAGGATACAAAAACTTGGCTCGGTGAAGTTTGAAGATCCAACATTGTATCGTATTGTTGTTGGTGCACTACAACATTTATATCTAACGCGGCCAGACATCTCTGTGTCGGTCAATAAAGTCTGTCAATACATGCATGAACCGTATGCGGAGCATTGGGAGCTAGTGAAGCGGATCATCCGTTATTTGAAGCATACAGTCGACTATAGTTTACATCTAAAGACGTCGACAGACTTCTCCTTACATACATACTCTGATGCAGACTATGCTGGAAGTCTGGATGATCGCAGATCTACAAGTGGGTATTGTGTTTATTTTGGTGGAAATCTAATTTCTTGGAGTGCTCGTAAGCAAAGAATTGTCTCCAAATCTAGCACGGAGGCTGAATACAGGGGGGTTGCCATTGCTACTTCTGAGATAATTTGGATTCAATCATTTCTTAAAGAACTTGGTGTTAATTGTTCAACTCCAACACTATGGTGTGATAATCTTGGTGCCACATATCTCACAGCTAATCCTGTCTTCCATGCACGTACTAAACACATAGAAATTGACTATCATTTTGTGCGAGAAAGAGTTGCTGCAAAGAAGTTACATGTGTGTTTCATATGTTCAAAAGACCAACTAGCAGATATTTTTACGAAAGGCCTTGCTTCTCCAAGATTTCATTTTATTCGGAACAAGTTGCACATTCGTCAACTCCGGTACAACTTGAGGGGAGGTGTTGAGCAAACAGTTACAAGAGATCCACAAGACTAGGAAGCTTAGTCAGTTCTCCTTAAGGTTAGCCAATGACACAGTTGTCAAGGCGTGTAACTCGTTCTATTTCTGTTAGCTATTTTACAGTCTTGAATTCTTATCTTTGTAACAACTTCAATTATAAATAAGATCTTCGTCTCCACTGTTAAGGTGTGGAAGACATTCACCAAATATACCTGTTCTAAGTGTATAAAAGAATTAAAATTGATCTGTTGTTTATTTGCTATAGGGTAGGATCAATGAAAGTGGTTTGAGGCAAGTTTACTAGATCTCTTAATCTCGGATATATGTAAAAGTGGTGATCAAATATCTCGTGCTTGAGTTTTAATTCCTTCGTTCTCTTATTTTTTCTAATCAAGTTTTCTAGATATCTTGGTTGTCTGTATGGTGGATTCATGTAGATATGGTATGTATGACATGGTGGGCATAGGGGCATGGTAGCAAAACAGTTTAAACTAGAACTTAGATATCAATTTATTTTTCTTGTTAAGTGTGTTGTGTACTTAGTATCTATGTGAACTCATGATTATCTAATGCTTGAGACGTTATGGTTGTTCATAGGATTTAGCCTATTAAATTAATCAGGTGATAAGGGAGCAAGTTAAATATGTAGTAAATCGATTTCTGGGATGTATATGGTGTACTGGTAGTGCATATAGGGTGGTCTGTGTTGTGATTATTGTTAGTTAAGCACTTAATCCTAATTATCATGATCCTAACACCATAGGCCTAAATTAAATGAAGTCTTGACGTGAGCATTAATAAAGCACGGTTAGTGGGGTTTGAATGTCAACTAGAATGAGGTTAGACTACTATTACCTATTAGTAGAGATGGAAATGTTATGAATTCAACCTGTTAGTTACAATACAGTGAGCTAGTTGAGATTATTGGCGTATATGGTAACATCAATGATAAGTCTTACTTCAAGAAAGAGCAACATGTGAGAGCGATATGCTTCTTGCAGAAAGAAGTACTACGCTCGAATGATAGCTAGTGGAGACTTTGTATGTCAGTATAGAAGGACATGTTTAATGTGTTCAGTTTCGTCACCAGTTTGCTGGTGTTTTGCAATATTGATGGGCTCATAAGTGGAAACTGTAATCGTGCGGTGAGACCCTTAGCCGGGTGATTTTGAGTAGGCCACTAGAGGCAGTGAGAAAGATCTCATTCCTTAAGAGGAGATGGGGTGTGGATACATTCCTAAAACATATATTTATTTATATATGTGTACTAAGAGTACAGCCGTATATGCCGATATACCATGTGTGTTAGTCGTTGCGGATATATCCCGGACTAGATATATTATGTGTGTTAGACGTTGTGGATGTGTCCCGGACACAGTTAATGTGATTGGGGATAGGTTCCGGTATCGCATTGAGATATATACTTTTACTAGAAATGAATAGTAATATATTGTTAGGATTGATAAATGGGTAGGTTTTAGATTCTTTATACAGTGATTTCTCTAATTGAAATTTGTTTATTTATTTGTGACATTCTGGTTGGCGATATATTTGTATATCATTTTTTATACGTTTTCGTGACTCGGTGATCGAGTGAACTTGCTTGGAGTTAAACTCCCGTTGATTACATTTTTCAGGTGTTGTTAGGGATCGTGAAGGAGTTTGATTGATTCCAGTATCGGTGGATATTCAGAAGATATCTAAATGAGGGTGGAAATCTACACTTCTTCTTTATTTTATTTTTTGTTAGTTGTGAGGCAGTGGGGATACTTTCTTTTGGGTAGAGTAGACTTCATTATTATTTTCTTTTATTAGTTCGACGTTATTTAAGGATGAATTATATTGTTGAAGTAAAGAACACCGTAATTACTTGACATTGTTATTTTTATTAAGAAATATAATTCCCTTCTGCATATTCAATTGAAATGACACTGTGTTACTAGTTTTCTGTGGGTTATGTACCCTTTTGCAGGAAATTGACGAGGTACTTTCTATTTAATCATCGTTCGGGGTTATATGGAAAGTAGGGTTGTTACATGTTAGCTAGTAGTTTAACATAGTTTTTATTATGTTTCCTATTTATTTACACAGTTATGGTGGTTTTATCTACTCTTTTGAGATTTATCTTCGCTTTAATGGCGATTCTTGGTTACTGGGTTGGGTTTTAAGATCAATAGTGATGCTCCTCATGCTCTCCAATGATGAAATATTCATCTTAGTTGTCTCGGGCGATGGAATCTTCATCGGCATCTTCATCATCAACATATCCGGCGATGGAATCTCCATAGGTGGTTTTTTTGACGACGGAAGCTTCATCACTAGTTACAAGAGATTTGAGAAATCACTCCTAATTTGGGAGCACATCTTTCTATAAAAGAAAAACAAACTAAATGATTGGAAATTAATTCCGAGAAAAACCATCCTTTTTCCGATTTTGTCGGATCTTATTCATACTTGTATTGGTCTTACTCTGGTAATCCTTCTCCTTCTCTTGTCGGATTTCTCGGTATTATATTTTTACGGTATGTTCTTGTTACTTTGTGCTCTCTTATTTTCAATTAAAAAAAAAAAAAAAAAAAACTAACTGAGGAATACTTGGATTTGGGTTTCAGGTGGTGAAATGGGCGTGTTAGCTATCTCAGCTATGACATATTAAAATGGTATTCACTTAAGGGTAAAAACTTGAAAAACGCAATTTCCGAAGTTTTTTTTGGTTGGTTTCTCGTGGAACCATTTCATAATTTCTAAATTGTTGTTGTTTAGAGTTTAGAGGGGTTCTTGGGCAAGGTCGAGATGAAAATACTTGATAGAAAATGTGCATTTGTTGTTGTATCATCTTTTTTTTTTTATCGATCAAAAGGAATTGTATTAAGAAGCACACAAGCCGTGCACAAGCGAATACACCAAAAAAGGGGAAACAACCCCAACCCAAGAAAAAAAGTTCTAGGAACGATCAACAAACAACAAAGGCCTCTTGACAAACCTTAAGAACTAAGCAACCATGAATTAAATAACCACTGTGCTTACGAATTAAAACAAGATCGCAAGCTACATTTAAGTAGGATTTTCATCTAACTCTTCCATGGTTAAACCCTTGTGATCTTTCACCACGCCACTAAACATTTCCTTACGACTTGTTTTCGAAGAGGGAAAACTTAACCCCATTATAGAACCAAAATCTATGAGAGTACCTGCTGAAATCTTACTTGGACTAGTAAGAGATTTCGAACTGCATTTATTTTTGCTGCTTAACATCTCATTGGGAGCTGTCGCTTCAGACTTTCTGCGCACCTTGGTGTTGGCTGCTTGAATTGGATCGGTCATTGCTGGTTTGGTAATGTTGATATCGGAGATTTTCGAAGAAACCTCCTGATCTTCTTCAATCCCTTGGAGTCGATTATATGTTTCGAATCCAGGGGGGATTGAAGGATCCGAAGTAGAAAAAATTTCCTCTTGTTCCATTTGGTCCAAGTCATGTGACTCATCCCCGAGACTAGGATAAACTCTTGATGGAATTCCATTAGAATATGCCTTTACCCCCATCTTTGAGAGCATCAACATGTAATTGAATTCCATGTATAATCATCTCCATAAATTCTTCTTTTGAATCAGGAATGGTCGTCTTATTAGGGCTTAAAACCCCCTTTGCCATATCAAAAAGAGTACCAAATTTGTTTTCTAAGTATCTTTGAGCTTTGTTTAATTTGATGGGATCGCATTGTCTGCCCAAAAAACAAGAATCAGAAGGGGTTTCGATACCGCTAACCTGGCCGGTGGTTTGGTTTCTTTCCACCAATTGATTTAAACCCTGAGACCCCAATGACGATGCGAGATTTTGCTCGATTGCTTCATTTACTTCCATTGCTTGCTCGATCTCCATACATGTTGAAATTGGGATTTCTTCTTCTGTTCCGCAATCGGCCATTGGAGAAGCAACAACAACAATAGTTTCTGTAGAAACCTCTTTACTACCGGCCTGATGTTCCCTGTTTGGGAGAGAGACGTATTAGATTTTGCTCGATCGCATTGTCTGCCTAAAAAACAAGAATAAGAAGGGGTTTCGATACCGCTAACCTAGCCGGTGGTTTGGTTTCTTTCCACCAATTGATTTAAACCCTGAGACCCCAATGACGATGCGAGATTTTGCTCGATTGCTTGATTTACTTCCATTTCTTGCTCGATCTCCATACATGTTGAAATTGGGATTTCTTCTTTTGTTCCGCAATCGGCCATTGGAGAAGCAACAACAACAATAGTTTCTGTAAAAACCTCTTTACTACCGGCCTGATGTTCCCTGTTTTGAGAGTGAGACGTATTAGAATCTAGATTCAAGTTGCGAGCTTCTCCTTCTTCTAAGCATTCTTTATCGTCTGTAGCGACGGATAAAGAAAGGTCTTTAACCGACCCAATCAAGTCAACACGAGTAGGATCACTCGTTCATGGCTCTCTTGCAGATGACTCAGCATCAGACATATTTAGTTCCACCGATCCAAAATTTTCAGTCTCCATGTAAGCCCTTCCAAGAGATTTGGCAGATAAAGAAGATGATGGGCTTTCTATTATCTTGGGCTTAATGTATTTATCAAACATACCTTTAGGAAAGAACCCAAAGTTGGATCTAAACGGACCAGTTGAATTTGAACAAACCATAGGATTCTCTTTTTGAAGTGCATTTGAATATTTCAAACTTTATCGTTGGGAGACCGACAAAGACTGATGATTATCCTGAGCGCCATTAATGACATATGGTTGAGCATTAATGATGGGAAACGTACCATCCAGTGGAGAGGTGATAGCTGGTAGACCCTGCTTCAACCTAGAGAGATGCAAGGATTCGTGCTCCTCCAAACCAGTTGACACCGTTGAAGATTCCGGTTCAAACACTAAGCTTCGATGAATTCCCGAAGAGTGCTCCACTTGTTTTTCTGCCACAGTCCAAACCAGTTGACACCGTTGAAGATTCCGGTTCAAACACTAAGCTTCGATGAATTCCCGAAGAGTGCTCCACTTGTTTTTCTGCCACAGTGATCCGAGCCGAGACCCATCCTTCTTTCCCTTCTAACCCCAAATCTCATTCTTCCGAAGGAATTGGACCTTTAACTTTGAGTCTTATCTCTGAAATCACTTCACCTGTTCTAGTGAAGCTACCAATTGAAGCTTAGTGTTTATATGAAGCTACCAATGGTTCAATCTTAGTTAGACTAGTTCAATTGTTTATATGAAGCTACCAATGGTTGGACTTGGATCTGGCGGTGGTGCATTTGGGTGGAACCTAATAATGTTAGGTGAAGGAATATGTGAATTATGATAAAGATTTATTCAAACATACTCACGGAATTAAAAAAGAGGGAGAGGCGTTTATATAGCTTCATTACACAAGAATGTAAAAGAGAAATTACAGATAGAGCTGGAATGAGTTGGAGATGTGATGTTAATAACCAATGAATGATTAACACGTGTAGAGTACAAATGGGTAAGCATAACAGTCATACTTAGATCTAACATTCCCACTCAAACTGACCACTCAATAGTGCATTAGTTTGCCTGCAAAATTTCAACTCATGGAACTTTCCACAACTAACAATAGCTCATGGTAAACCTTCTCATACTCAACCAGTTATATCCAAGCATAGCATATAGTCATACTTGCTCTAACACGCAACAATACTACACCATGTAGACACCGAATATCTGAACAATGCAGCAGCAGAAGTATAGCAATCAACTCTCTAGCAGCTCCCTCGACCACAGAATGATAAAACCATTGGTGATAATATACTACCACCTTTACAGGATATAACTGATAAGGAGAAGTTAATTCTCATACAATCAGCTGAACCAAATTCTTAACTGAGCTTCAAATGATATGCATAAACTCTAAGTCAAACCAATGTACTGTAAAGCTTGGAGACATTCCCCCTCAAGCTTAGCACTAAGGAAATAGTTTGTCTTGTAAATGGCAGAACAAGGTCGTGACAAACATTAACAACTGATCCATAAACTTGGTATAGAAAAGTAACTCATATCTTAGACTGCAGCATAAATTCATGTAATTAGTGCAATACTTGCAGGGTACGATTCTGAATTGCAAATGAATCACTTACTATAGTTTTTGTTCTCATCAGTAGCTCATGAACTAAACACTCATAGCATAACAAGCATAATCTATAATAAGTATCTGATATCGACGCACAATTTTTATAACAAGCATAACCAAACTTTAAGACTGTTGCACCGACCCCAAACATATGATGCACCATGTGGCACCAATCTCAGCCAGTACACAAATAGACGAACGTAACGCAAACAGTACAAGCATTACTCATGCAAAAGGAATCCATTAGTGAACTAATATACCATAACACAATCAAGAAGTGGATCCTCATGTAAACACTCATCAATACTGAACACTAAGTACTCAATGTCTATCAAACAAATCTCTGCAGTTGTTAACTTATGAAGAAAACTGGAAAACCAACAACTGTTTCTTTCGTCTATTGTTTTGCTGTTGAAGCAATTACCAGTGCGGAGAAATCACTAACAAGGCTGAACTAAAGAACTCGTTAGAAGATTAATCCGAAATTAACATCGAGTTTTCACCAAAATAATGAAAAATTAGTGAAATACTAAAGTAAATCTGTAAAACTATCCCCTCACCATAGAATTAAACTTAATATGAAGTAAACTGGATCCCCAAATTTTGTATTTCACCACCAAAACTTATTTGAGCTATAGGAGATCAATTAAAAACATGAGAAAATGATAGAAATTATATGAAATCCATACCGAGTCTTCACCAATGTAATGAAAAATCATTGTATATTTTAAAGATGAGCAACCTCATTAGAGAAGTTAGAATCTGAAAGCAAATCTTGAAGAATATCATCTTTATTTGTAAGCAAACTATGAGAATCTCACCGATGACGGCTGAAATCAAATCTTGAAAATGAATCCTCTATTGAAGCAACGAATCTTGAGACTTTCCAATTTGAGTCTGTTTATGGGTGAAAATTATTTCTGCCCGTTTTGGTAATTTGGGGTGTGTGGATGAGAAATGAGTCTAAACCTTAAACAAATGCACTGCACGGGAGTGCTTATAGATTCGAGAAATCAATCTGTGCAAATCCGGCCTAAACCAAGAAATGGCCGTTCCAGACTTGTTTCGGTCACAAAATGAAGGAGATGGGGTTGATTTTAGGGAGGAAAGAGAAGAAGGTGTTGAGATTGTGAAGGTGTTGGATATGTATGACTTGTATCAGAAATCTGAACGGGATCGCAGGATGTAAGCTATCAGTTCCGGTGTTTGAATACGGTTGTATCAACACTTGCTTCTGTTGTCTTGTCTTGCCTTGTTCCTGTTTGGAAATAGAGAGGAAACCCTATTTATACAAGTCTTTAAGCCTAACCCTCGTATCTCGTGGGAAGTGGAGAAAGTGGAGTGATGGAGTAGTGGAGTCGTGTGTTAGTGTCACACGACCATTCTTGCCAACTTCTCCCATCATCACTAACCGTGCATGACTTCCTGACACTTTCTTGTGATGGCGAGTTGCGCGTTGCACGCTGCAAACCGCCAGACCAATACCCCAGTATGTATCCCCCAGTTTGTGACATGATTGATGTCTCGAGTGTGTGGATCGTGGGACCCACATAAAGTAGCATGTAATGCTAGATTAAATAATTAAGTTATTTAGGAAGTCGATACTTGTGAAGTATCGTGTGTATTCTATGCAGGTATTGCATAGAGTATATTCAGCATGTATGAAGCATCGATGTTTGAGCGTCTCAAAATAGCCTCATGTCCAGCCTACTTCATGTGATGGTTTGGAGGTTACGCAAGCAAGTCCTCCCTTGGCCGACCACATGGTGTGGTAGAGTGACGGGTGATGATCACCATGACGCCTCACTGACCAATTAACTCCTAACCAGGGATGTATAACCAAGCCGGTGAAGTTGAACGGACGAGATGATCTTTGAGACACTCATATGCTACCGTTAGTGGAATTAGGGTTTTAGAAGAGGTGCGCAAGCACCACTTTTTCAGCTTGGTCGAATCCAAGCTTGGGACACGATTTTGGCATGGCCGATCGGGCATGCGGTAGACGGCATGCTGGTATACATGCCCATACCTTATTGTCCCGTTAAAGTGAGATCCGGACCGCTCAATTTGTCCGACAAAGAGGAGCGGCCAGGATTGATTTACCACGGAAGTTTGGTGCCGCAAATGCCACGCGTCATGCCTTCTTCATGTGCGCATTTCGGGATAACCAATCTTGGTCGGTCCCGGCCGATTGGTTCGGCGTGTAGGTGGCAGGCTGGTGTACATGCCTATAACTCACTTTCCCATAGGAACGTGATCTAAGCCACTTAATTCGTATGGCGAATTTGAGTGGTCGAGATCAGTTTGCAATTGGGAAGTGTGACCACGCTAGTTTGGGCGTGTGAATTGGAACGACCAGGCATGGTATGCCTTGGCCGATCGGGTGTGGAGATAGATGGGTCTATGGTGAACATGTTGATGCTCACTGGACCTGATCAGACGACTCCTAAACCTTCCATTCGATCAGGAGAAAACGGACGTTTGCGATCAATGCAAACCCTAATTAGGGTTTTACCGGCCGTGCGGCATGCCCACTTTGGGCGTACGATTTGGAACGACTAGCCATGGTTGGTCCAGACCGATTGGTCATGTGTGTAGGAGGTCTTACAGTGAGCGTGTTGACATGATCTGGGCCCTTTGAATCTACATCTACACCCTCCATCTATGCCTGCGAAGATGGATGGTTGAGAGTGTTTTGCAACACATGTAATGTGCCGCAAACCTAATTTAGGGTTTTTCGTCCATACTGCTTTGGCTTGGACGGTTTAGCAAGCTATGTCACCCTTTTAGGGAGGCCGACCATGCGAGTCCCGCGTTGGGTCGGTAGTGAATATTCCAATACCTGCTTGGGGTCATTGATTCAATCTAAGCCATCCAATCATGATGGTGAAGTTGTATGGTCGTGATCGTTTCTGAGACTGATATGGACAGTCCATATTCAAATATGCTCAATCGGGCTAGTATAACACACCGAGAGATGTATGCTCAATTGGTATAGTATAACACACCGAGAGTTGCATCATGTACAGGTATTTCGTACATGCTTCATTATCAATGCTTAGAGGTTCGTGTCGCTCTGCTGAGAACAACACTCGGTCGTCATGCCACACCGATAATGAGTACAGGAAATACAAGGCTGGTCATGCATTAATTAATAATGCAGTAAATTCACAGAATACTGGGATTGTTGCAACATGCTTCATTCTAGGTGAATTAGTAAAGTGAAGAAGTATTCATCACTTATTAATGACTTTATCTTTTGCAAGATGTTAGCGCATAATTTTGGCTTTTACAATTTTAGCCTTAAATGAAAATCCACCATCAACATTAAGTCCCATGCCTAGCGCATAATGATTACGCTATTGTGGGGTAGGCATGAGATGGTGACATACTTATGTGAAGAAGACAGGATAAAGAAAGTTTACCGGAAGAATTTCGATCGACCGCTAGTAGTTTTCCATGTAAACGTCGTTGTGCAAGCGCGGAATCCTTTGGTGGAATCGGTTTCCTTCCCTGCGTGTTTGAATCAAAAGAGGAATCCAAGAAAAAGAGGAATTCAATCAAAAGACGAATCCTTGTTCTATTGGGATTCTTCCGAATTTTCGTCTATAAAAGTGACCGACCCTTATCTTTTTCTTCACACATTTTTTTTTGTTCGGCCAGCTCCCGTTCGTGATCTCCACTGCCGCCGCCGGAGCTCGCTGTCGCTGTCTGTCCATCCGCAGCAAGGTAAGCATTTTTTTTAAGGTAAAACCCTAGTTTTCTATGTAAACACCTTTTGCAAGATATATATTATGCTTAGTTCTTCCACCAAGATTGATACGCCAATATTTTCTAGGATTTCTTAGTAAAACAAGTCGTGAATCCATGAATATGTTGTGTCATGCTTCCTTTTTCATTGTTGCATGCAAAACATAGCTTCTTAGGTTGTAGCTTGGAAAGAAATTCGGCTTGAATTTCGTGAACATGATTCCCATGAACATAAGAGAACCGTGTTGTGCAAATAAATATGGTCCCGCCATATATGCTCGATTGAACGTGGGTCCCATACCGTGTATGCCTGATTGAATGTCGCCTTTATACCAGCCTTGTGCCCTTGACCAACACCTGACTTGAAACTTGAGCAATACCGGACTTGAAACTTGAGCGATACCGGACTTGAAACTTGATCAATACAGAACTTGTGACATGATCAATATCGGTGTTTGGACCCAATCCCGGTCTTGTGTACTCCAACGTGAATGTGTGTTCTATCGTGTGTGACTACACGTCTCGTGCGTTTTTATACAAGTACTGACTCCCTTCTTTTATTGTAGAATGAAGAAAAGAACTCCTGTTGAGATGTCTTCTGGAGATAATGGTGGTTCCAAGTCAGGAAGTGTTGACATCTTCAAAGATATGACGAACATTGTTGATGAGTTGTTCACCTCGCATTTTCCAAACATTAGGAAACATCCCTCTCACAAGATAGTCCTGCTCTTCGGTTCAGAAAATATGGAAGATGATTCATCTTCTTCTTCAACACTTGTGATGAGGTTCTGTCTTCGAAGAAATGAATATCGGCCTTCTCCTATCGACTTCAAGATTTGTCATACTCCACTGGGTTCTTATGAAGGGTGGATGAGACGCATGTTGAATAATAAGGATATTAAAGCTAATTTGACCAAAGCGCAAATCCTCAATGCGATCATGTGATAGGTGCCTAAAAACACTTCTCTAAGTATCGATTGGTTATTGCTTTCTTAGATAGTTTTCGAGTGAAATTGTATTATTATCTTTATTTTTATATTTTATGGGAATTTTGGAGCTTATTCCCGAAAAGAACAAGAATCGTCCAATTTATTAGAAGAGAGGCGGAATTATCATTGCATGGGATCCATGTTGAATGGAGAACGTGCTGGTGATGGGTGTTGGTCATGCATGGCATTGAGATGAATGTTGAATGGCCAGTGGCTGAGTACATCTGATGAATGACGGGATAACGAGTTCAGATATAGCTGAGTACTGACGTAAGTGTTACTGAATCGGGTTGTTGTTAATGCCACTTCGGTGATGGTTATGGATGCTGAGGAGTGGCGTTGTCGCTGTGAGCAGATAAAGCTTGAGCTGCTGGTTAGTTGTGCATACCCGAATGGATTGCTGCCATCATGGAGATAGGTGGAGCACGACTGGGAAGTGAAGAGAACCGAGTTTTGGTGCTGTGAAGTTGGTTGATGGCAGCACTGTTGGTCGTTGGTATTCATGCTATGATGGCAGTTGGAGGTTCATGGAAAGTTCGAATCAGACGCTGCTGAATATCAGCAATGGAAATGGACGTATATGCATGGCTGCTTCTATTGATCGCATGCATGTCATGGAAGTATTTTAAGGATGACGTAAGCTGATATTGGCTGTGGTATTGTGATGTCAGTAAGATTAATGAGGAGTTGTGCCTATAGGGTAATGAGTTAGAGCTCGAGATAAGGAGATGTACAAGGAAAGACTGTGTTGTTGCTGAGGCAATTGGCATTGACTGTGGGTACGTATGGAAGCTATTGTTACGAAGGCAGTTGAAACAAGGGTTGCTGCTGTTGACGTGGCTAGAATATTTGGATGGCAGAGATGCTGTGTGTGATGGTTTTTCCGGTGAGGATATGTAGATGATTGAAGTTTCAGCAACTGATGGAGTTCGAGATGGGATGCTTGGCAGTGACGATGTAGTTTAATGTTGATGACAATGCATGGAATGCATGGAGGTGCTGCTGGTCGATGGTTTCAAGTTCGGAATAGGTATTGGAAGTAGAGAACTCGTCAGTGATGACTTGCTGCTGACGTGAGAGTGGTTATGGAGTTGAGATGGTGGTGGACTGGTGGTGTATGAGTGATGTATGATGTAGATGTTGTCTCGGTTTGGATGCATGATGGCTGCAATTACGTACGTGTCGGATGAAGTATGGCATGAAGAGTTTAACTAGATAGAACTGATGCCATTAACAGGGAAAGAACAGCGTTATGATGGAAGCTGAGCTCGAGCTGGGGTTATAGGCCTGAGGTTTCATTGGGAAGTCGATGATGAGCAATGACAGAATGGTTTATGGCAGTCGAGATGACGAGACGATGGAGTCTGGATCAGTTGGAGCCTGTGATGGAGGTGATGCCATTATCGTTTGATGCTGAGGAGATGGGTTGTGCAGTGGATGGAAGCAACGTTGGAGCTAAAGGATATGAGTTGATTGTAGAGCTCTATAGATGGAAGGAGAAGTAACTGGGTATGCTCGGTTTTGTTTGGGAGCTGGGAATGACGCAACTGATGGATGTGGAGCTGTAACCATTGGTTGGCAGTGGAGATGAAGCTGTAATATGGCTCGGTGATGATTAATAGTTTGAGGGTCGTGACAGAATTCCAAGTAACAGCAAACGATGATGCAGTGGTGCTCGAGGTTTGGGAAAAGCTCAAGGGAGATAAACTCGAGAGTAGCATGTGATACAGATGATGATGGAGTTTGGCTGCTGTGAAAGATTTAAGGGAGATGCTTGGAAGTGATGTATCGGTGACTGTGGATGGAAATGGTGTTGGTTGTCGATGGGCTCTTGCCAAGATAGAATGTATGGGAATGATGGACAAAGACGGATATGGGATGAGTGAAGGTGCAGACGAGTGAAATTTAATGGCTGGATTTGCAAGCCCGCTTGGCTATTTCAGTTGATATGCGAACAGGCAGCTGGGCTTATAACAGTTGCTGCACAAACCCAACAGGCTATGAGCCAAAATATTTACACGATCACATTAAGGGTTCAGCCGTGAGTGTGCAAGAGTTTGTGACCTACTTTGTATTTTTGCTAGGTTTTCTAGTTTTCTTCAAAAGGAGGTGCACTTTCCTATTTTTGCTAGGTTTTCTAGTTTCTTAAGAAGGAGGTTACAAAACTCTATATATAGAGAACCCTAGGCACAAATCTTATATTATTATTTTTACATATCTTTTTCACCGTTTTTCTCCCCCTTAGGGAGGAGAACTATCTCTTTTATATTGTAAGGATGAATTCAAAGTTCTAATTGTGAAGCTCAATTATTTTGCAAGTTTGTTTCAAGTTTTAAATTGATTCATTGTGGATTGTTTTTACCATATCGAAGGTTTATGATTGGTTCTTGGATTGGTTTGGGTGCGCAACCAGATTAGCCTATTAATCATTCTAATTATAGTAGAGAGGTGAGTCGACCCGTAATTGTCTCTTATCTCATACACAAGTAGAAATCGCAAGACCTTACGGAGGGATTCTGTGGAGCAATTGTGAGTAAAGACAACACCGGTAAGTGGACCGAGAGTACCGAGTTTTACTGCTGGGATCAAACCTAAATTCACAAATCTTAATGCGTTCTGGGAATTACATCTTGTAGTCGAGCGCTTCCGTGTCAAGGTGGTTCTTTTGAATAGAATCCGGTAGTCGAGCGCTTACGTATCCGGTGATATAAGGAGTTTTTGGGGATTGCTAAGCGTACCTGCTTTCCTACGGTTGGTGACAATTTCTTATAACAAGAGATAAACGGGTACAATGTTGAGTTAACGGTTAGTAACTGCGAAGGATTTCTTCAATATTCTTTTTCTTTCTATCCTTCTTTATTATTTTCGCCGATTTAGATAACATAACAATTGCATTACTCTTTGTGGGAACGATCTCTTACTACCGCTATATTATATTTAATTAGTGGGAAATATATTTTTATTTTGTTGATTAAACGACGCTCACCATCATGGCATCTGCTGCTCTTGAAATTAAGAAAGACGATGCATGCTTGATTACTTTAATTTCTCGGTGGCGCCCTTATACCCATACATCTATATCTAGATGGGGAGATATGACTATTACTCTGGAAAGTGTAGCTGCATTGATGAACCTGCATGTCGCTGGAAGTTTTTATTATGAGCTTTCTGACACAGAACAACGTGATTATGACGCTATACTCTAAAAGGTGGCAGAATTCGACGATTTGGACAAGGAGGAGAAAAAAGATACGAGATTCTTTTACACATGGTGGGTGTCGGAATGGTCTCCTACAGACCCAGAACCGGATCAGGAGTTGGAAAACGAGCTCAGTGTGATTGCATTCCTGTCTTTGTGGCTATCCAGAGACATATTTGACGATGGTTCTGGAAAGAAGACTATAAGAGTTGACCTTGTTAGGATTGCTATAAGCTAGCAAAAGGTGAAGTTCTTCCCCTAGGTTCCTTGTTCCTTGGATCATTGTATTCTCATCTGGATGCCTTAGCAATGGACATGCATGTTTCCAACGGGTAAAAAAAGGTGGAGTCGTACGTCCACTTCGCTTTTCTTCAGGCATTCTTGTGGGAACATTTCAAAAGTTATGCTCATGTTCCTGTAACTTCGCTCAGAAGTTTGTATGGTGGCTCGAGAATACTCCGCTGGCAGAGGAGGCGTCCCAGAACCGGTGCGAAACTCGTGCACATCTTTGACAATGTTTTTTCTGTAGATTTCCGTCCATGGGGGCTGATCCACTCTTCCATTATTCAGCCGAAGACTTTTGTTATTGCTTCTGACGGTCCTGATGTTGTGTTGCGTACCTATGTCAAGACTATGAAATTTGGAGAACTTATTTATCTGCACAGCTGCATTCCGGGATATATCCCGTCTATATTCAACGAAGCACTTACTGTGACTCCGTACAACATTGTCAGGGCTGCTCGTCAAATGGGATTTGACCAGGGTGTTCAATTTATCTGTCCGTCGGAGGATCAGAAAGAACTTCTCCCAGGTATTTTTAATACTGACGTGTTCTTGGAACTGTAGAGTCTTCCCTTCTGGCCTATTGGGAGAAACCCAGTAGTAACCGATAAGTATAAGGAATTTTGGAGGAAGTAACTGTTGGCTTTCCAGGAGTTCTCAGAGGATGTTGTGTCAGATTCCCGTGGTGAGCCATCTTCTAACGTTTTGAAAAAGCATTTCCGGTTGAAGCCACTCCTAGGAAAATGAGCCAGAGATGATGATTGTAGTCCCCAATTAGGAGAGAGATCTAAAAGTCAGGCATGTGATTCGGTGATCCTCAATTCCTCCAATATGCAGGTATTTAAATATCTTTCTGTCGATTCCTTCATTTCTCCAGAGTAATTTCTTCTAAGAGTGATCCTTGCTTGAAATCAGGGAATTCCGAAAGAGAATGTTTTCACAAGGTTTGCGCGCATTCAGAACGATAAGTCTGGTAACGTTGGTCTTCGTGTTGAGAAGTATGGCAACACTGATCCTCATGCTGAGAAGTCTGGTAACACTGATCCTCGGAAATCTGGTAACAGAGATCTTCATGCTGGCAAGTCTGGTGAAACTGCTCCTTTTCCATACAATGACAGAGATGTCGCAAGCTCTTCTAGACAAGGTGCCTCCCTAAGTGATATTTTTGATGGGAACGTGATGGAAATTAGCACCCAGAGTGAAGTAGACATCGGGAGGAATGTAGGAGAGGAAACATCCTCTATTGTTGAGGTGGCTCCCCTTGAAGAACGTTCTGAGCAGGTTCCAATCAATAAAGTTGTCGTGATGACTTCTTCTGAAAGGCCTCCTGCAACTGACAAGGCTCATGTGATTGGTGAAGTATTGGTAATGCAGCCTGGGCTTTGTTCAATCCTCCTTCCACTGTCCCTTATCCAGGTCATGTGTTGGTTGGAGGATTCAGCGTGCCAGCTCAGTTTGAAGGGTTGTACACGGATATATGGGAGAAGTACTGCCACATTGCTAGCACTACGAAGCTCAAAAGTCATCTTGCATTGGTCAACCGCGTCCAGGAAGCTTTATTTTTTATCCACGGGATGAGCGTCACGACTGGTCGAACTGTTTCTAAGGAGATGATTGAAGACTGAAAGTGCCATCGAGATGTGTTTGTGCAGTACAACTTCAATACTCCTTGGTTCTTCAAAGGGTTCTCTGAGATTCAGGAGCTCCAGAAATTACAAGATGAAGTCCCTTCTGCAGACTGTGTTACTCACCAGGAATAAGAGGTTAAAAAGTTTCCTAAGGAGTTGTAGCTGAAGCAGGTTGTACTTCAAAGGATGAAAGTCACTCTCACCCAGAAGGACGAGTTGCTGCTGAAGTACTTTCGTTGAAGGATTCGCGCCACCTACTTGTCTTTTCTTTTAGATGATTTTATTTTTGAGTGATAGTGAGGATTTCCTTTCACAATTTGACTCCCGGTTTTGAATTAATAGGTAATTGAATTGGTTTATTTTGAGATAGTTTTGTGAACGACTTTTCTGAAAGAGGTTATTTTAAATGGAATTTTCATCTTGGTCATGAATGATTGCACATATCATATGAAATTGCAAATGTCGCGTAAAAGGGAAGTATGAAGGGAAACAAACATGGCGTTTGATCATTGAGCCTCTTGGGATACCAAGTCCCCAGTGAATTCTAAAACTATCCTTCTTGTAAAATTGTTGAATAGAACTTACTTGCTTTTAAAGCCTCACTTGTATCAAACTGAAGTATGCTCTCTAAGGAAATCGTCTGCATTAATCTCTCAGAGAAGGAAAGCTATCCCTCTGAATTAAGCTTCTTCTGAACAATGGGTTTCAAAGCGTTGCATTCACTGGTAGGGTGGTAAAGGAACCGGTGGAAATGACAATACCTTGGGTCCATTACTTCTTGATCAGTGGGTGGATGCTATACAGGAGGTAGCTCCACCTCTCCGTTTCGTACCTACGCCTCCAACAACTCCAAAATGTTTTTCATTGGGAACGGAAAGTGTAGGTACTTCGAGTCTGGCTTTTCCTGCGTTTGTGGGCGTTGAGGTGTCTCTACATGGATTTGATGTGGAGAACGTTTCATAGATGAAGTTGGAATACTTGTGAGTGCCATCATATCCGCTGATCACTTGCCTGGGTGACGGGATGTGGAAGGTATAGTAATAGCACTGCCGATTGATCGAATTGAATGTTCCCATCCTCTGTACTCATGTGTTCCTTGATTGATATCTCCTTTCTCAAGCATTTATTCACTTGTTTAAAAGGTCAATGCGGATTGGACAGTCTTCTGAGCATCGAAAAGAGTCTTGAGATATAAATCTTTTAGCAGGGCTCCGTAAGATGCAGTCTCCCTTTCTTTATCCGGCAGACATTGTGACACCCCGGACAAGTCCTTTCCTCTGTGGAGTTTCCTGGAGTCTTCGTTGTCGGCTGGACCATATTGTTCGCCTCTCCTGAGTCCCATGTGATTACGTGCTCTTTATGCATCTCCACTAGTAAATGTGTGACTCCTGGCTAAGGATTCAACATTTCTTGCATTGTTTGAGTAGATGCCTGCCGACCCTTCTTGTAATTGTGATGTTATATCATTCAAAAAGCGGAATGCTTCGCTCTGTCTTCTAGCGATACCGACTTGATTTGCCAAGACATCCTCCAGCATTCTAGCTACACTTCCCATGATATCTGAACCACCTGTGGTTTCCGGGTGAGGATACATCGCGAGATGAAAACCAAAAAATTGAGAATTCAATTTTTTGCAACCGAGAGATCAACCTCCCGCTGTGGTCGCCAATTATTTACGGGTGAAAACTATTTCTGCTGGTTTTCGTAATTTGGGGTGTGTGGATGAGAAATGAGTCTAAACCTTAAACAAATGCATTGCACGGGAGTGCTTGTAGATTCGAGAAATCAATCTGTGCAAATCCGGCCTAAACCAAGAAATGGTCGTTCCAGACTTGTTTCGGTCACAAAGTGAAGGAGATGGGGTTGATCTTAGGGAGGGAAGCGAAGAAGGTGTTGGGATTGTGAAGGTGTTGGCTATGTATGACTTGTATCAGAAAGCTGAACTGGATCGTAGGATATAAGATATCAGTTCCGGTGTTTGAATACGGTTGTATTAACACTTGCATCTGTTGTCTTGTCTTGCCTTGTTCCTGTTTGGAAAAAGAGAGGAAAATCTATTTATACAAGTTTTTAAGCCTAACCCTCGTATCTCGTGGGAAGTGGAGAAAGTGGAGTGATGGATTAGTAGAGTCATGTGTTAGTGTCACACGACCAGTATTGGCCACTTCTCCCATCATCACTAACCGTGCATGACTTCCTGACACGTTCTTGTGATGGAGAGTTGCGCGCTGCATGCTGTAAACTGCCAGACCAATACCCCAGTATGTATCCCCCAGTTTGTGACATGATTGCTGTCTCGAGTGTGTGGATCATGGAACCCACATAAAGTAGCATGTAATGCTAGATTAAATAACTAAGTTATTTAGGAAGTCGATACTTGTGAAGTATCGTGTGTATTCTATGAAGGTATTGCATCGAGTATATTCAGCATGTATGAAGCATCGTTGTTCGAGCGTCTCAAAATAACCTCATGTCCAGCCTACTTCATGTGATGGTTTGGAGGTTGCGCAAGCAAGTCCTCCCTTGGCCGACCACATGGTGTGGTAGAGTGACAGGTGATGATCGCCATGACGCCTCACTAACCAATTAACTCCCGACCAGGGATGTATAACCAAGCCGGTGAAGCTGGAAGGACGAGATGATCTTTGAGATACTCATCTACGACCATTAGTGTAATTAGGGTTTTAGAAGAGGTGCGCAAGCACCACTTTTTCAGCTTGGTCGAATCCAAGCTTGGGACATGATTTTGGCATGTCCGATCGGGCATGCGTGTAGACGACATGCTGGTATACATGACCATACCTCATTGTCCCGTGAAAGTGTGATCTGGACCGCTCAATTTGTACGAAAAAGAGGAGCGATAAGGATTTATTTTCGACAGAAGTTTGGTGCCGCAAATGCCGCGCATCTTGCCTTCTTCAGGCGCGCATTTCGGGACAACCAAGCTTGGTCGGTCCCGACCGATTGGTTCGGCGTGTAGGTGACAGGCTGGAGTACATGCATATTAATTACTTTCCCATAAGAACGTGATCTAAGTCATTCAATTCGTCCGGCGAATTTAAGTGGTCGAGATCAGTTTGCATTTGGGAAGTGTGACCACGCTATTTTAGGCGCGCGAATTGGAACGACCAGGCATGGTATGCCTTGGCCGATCGGGTTTGGAGATAGATGGGTCCATGATGATCATGTTGATGCTCACTGGACCTGATCAGTCGACTTCAAAACCTTCTATTCGATCAGGAAAAAACGAACGTTTATGATCAATGCAAACCCTAATTAGGGTTTTGCCGGCCGTGCGTCATACCCACTTTGGGCGCACGATCTGGAACGACCAGCCATGGTTGGTCTTGACCGATCGGTCATGTGTGTAGGCGGGATTACAATGAGCGTGTTGACATACTCTGGGCCCTTTGAATCTACATCTACACCCTCCATTTATGCCTGCGAAGATGGATGGTTGAGACTGTTTTGTGACACATGTAATGTGCCGCAAAACCAATTTAGGGTTTTTCGTCCATACTACTTTATCTTGGACGGCTTGGAAAGCTATGCCACCCTTTTAGGGAGGACGACCATGCGGGGCCCTCATTGGGTTGGTAGTGAATATTCCAATACCTTCTTGGGGTCATGGATTCAATCTAAGCCATCCAATCATGCTGGTGACGTTGGATGGTCGTGATCGTTTCTGAGACTGATATGGATAGTCCATATTCAAATATGCTCAATCGGGCTAGTATAACACATCGAGAGATGTATGCTTAATCGGGCTAGTATAACACACCGAGAGTTGCAGCCTGTACGGGTATTTCGTACATGCTTCATTATTAATTCTTGGAGGTTCGTGTTGCTCTGCTGAGAACAACACTCAGTCGTCATGCCGCACCGATAATGAGTACAGGAAATACAAGGCTGGTCATGCATTAAATAATAATGTTGTAAATTCACAGAATACTGGGATTGTTGTCACACGCTCCATTCTAGGTGAATTAGTAAAGTGAATAAGTATTCATCACTTATTAATGGCTTTATCTTTTGCAAGATGTTAGCGCATTATTTTGTCTTTTACAATTTCAGCCTTAAATGAAAATCCACCATCAACAGAGTCATTCTCAACCAAACTCGAAATTAAATTTGATACATGAAGAAATTGAAATAAGAACTGACTAATTCAGATCTTAAAAACTAAAAATTAAAAGAAATGTAAAAGAAAAATAGGTTTGAGACATTTGAAATTCCTCTTCAGGTTGTAATTGTACAGATTTGTGTGAGGTTGTCGGAATTCCCCTTCATGTAGTTGGTTGGTTGTTTTTGTTGTTAGTTATTGTTGTTTACAGATTTTTGTTTCGAATTTGATTTGTGGTGTTGAAGATGAACTAATAGTGATTGTTGTAATTAATGGTATCGGAAGATGAAGAAACTCCATTAATTTAGGTTTGAGTTTCACAAGATCAAAAAATATAGAGAGGATTTCCCTACTGGTATCTGATACCATGAAGGAATCTGTGAATTGTGATAAAGATTTATTCTAACAGACTCAAGGAATTACAAAAGATGGAGAAGCGTTTATATAGCTTTATTACACAATAATGTAAAAGATAAATTACAGATAGAGTAATACAGCTGGAATGAGTTGAAAATGTGATGTCAATAACCAATGAACAGTTAACACGTGTAGAGTACAAATGAGTCAGCATAGTACAATCATACTTGCGCTAACATTCCCCCTCAAAATGAGCACTCGAATAGTGCATCATTTTTCCTGTAAAATTGCAACTCAAGGAAATTTTCACAACTGACACTAGCTCATACTTAACCTTTCCATACCCAACCAACTCTATCCAAGCATAACATACTCATACTTTCAGGAAAAGCGGAGGTCTAATAACCTCAACCAAAATTTGGCTTAGCAATATGTATGGACTGACTCCAATATACTTTCAAGAGAATCAATTAGACAGTCAGACTCAATCTTAATAAAAAGTATATCAAAGATCTATATCTCAATCTCTCAATTCAATCCGCAATCAAACAAATTGGAATTTGTGAGCCTGATTGAATACAAGAGAAATAACTTGAACGGTATCAAAGACCAATGTTCAAGGATCAATCAATTTCAATCAACAACCAAAGGTTGGATTTACCAATTGATCGATTCAATGCACAACCTGTGATATTTCAATTATATAACAAAATATAATGCGGAAAAAAATAACACAGAAACCAGATTTTTTTGTTAACGAGGAATCCGCAAATGCAGAAAAGCCTCGGGACCTATTCCAGATTTGAACACCACACTGTATTAAGCCGCTACAAACACTAGCCTACTACAAAGCTAACTTTGGTCTGCAATGTAGTTAAAACCTAATCAATCTCACACTGATTCAAGTTACAGTCATGCTCCTTATGCCTTTATTCCCAGCAGGATACTACGCACTTGATTCCCTTAACTGATTTCACCCACAACTAAGAGTTGATACGACCCAAAGTCGAAAACTTGATAAACAAATCCGTCTCACACAGAAAAGTCTATTGAATAGATAAATCTGTCTCCCACAGATATACCTACGAGTTTTTATTCCGTCTTTTGTTAAATCAAGGTGAACATGAACCAATTGATAACCCGGACTTATATTCCCGAAGAACAACCTAGAATTATCAATCACCTCACAATAATCTTAATCGATTAACGAAACAAGATATTGTGGATTCACAAACGATGAGACGAAGGTGTTTGTGACTACTTTTCTATCTTGCCTATCGGAGATATAAATCTCAAGCCAATCTTGCTATTGTACTCAATCACGATAGAAAACAGCAACATCAGATCACTCAACTACACAAAAAATAGGTAGGTCTGGATTCATAATCCCAATGAAGTCTTTAAGTCGTTAACCTACAGGGTTTCGTGAAAAATATAAGGTTAAAGGAGAATCGACTCTAGCTTATACAACTAGTATAGTAGGTGTGGGGATTAGGTTTTACATTTGCTAGAGTTCTCCTTTATATATATTTTAAATCAGGGTTTGAAATCTAAGTTACCTTGGTAACAAAGCATTCAATATTCACTGTTAGATGAAAACATAATTAGATTCAAACTAATATCTTTCAACCATTAGATCTAACTTAACTTGTTATACATAAGGTTTGAGTAACCGTACCTAAACATGTACACTTAGTCGGTCCAACAATAGTTAACCAATGGTTAACCATATGAGCAATTTCATATCAACCTTATTCATCTTTACCATAACTAGTTCAAATGACTCAAATGAACTAGTTAGAGAGTTGTTCAATTGCTTAGATCTCATAGAAGTATACAAGACACAATCGAAGCAAAATCGGTTTTGATTCCCTCGAATCAATTCATGAACATTATAGGCACGGTTTGCAAAGATTGCATTCCTTATTGTATAAATGTGTTAGTTCATGAACAAACCGATTTTAAAAAGTAACCTCCTTGAGTATTCAAATGGGTACGCGTACTTAAGTAACCGGATTGAGTTTGTTTTTCACTTACAAATTCCATAAAAAATTCACGGACGTGAAACTTCTACCTGTATGCGTACGGGTACGCATACTTACCCGTATTTCCAACAACCGCCAGTACGCGTACGTGTACGCATACTTTGGGTTCCCGGTTTTTGACTTTCACAAAAATGTGAGAACACACTATGTTTATATCCAAACATGGTTACTTGTTTAAAAATCTCATTTCAATCATTGAAACTTTCTTAGAGGATGTTAAAATAGTTGTTATTCACAGACTATCTTCATCAAAGCGATTTTCAAGTTATTAAAATAATCAATATGACTTTCGTCATGAGTAAAGATGAACTTAGCTAAAGCGAAATCTTACCAACACATATTTCGAGAAATAGATAAGCGAGATAAACTCGGCTCGAAATAGCAAATGTGTATAATTGAAGTCTATATAGTAATATGACTTTTGTCTCAAATCGGAGATAGAGTGGATAGACTTTTGAGTGATAGATAAGTTCAAGTATCCACATACCTTTTTTGTTGATGAAGTTCCACATGTTCCCTTGAGTAGTTCTTCATCTTCATTCGATGAATGTCGTGGAGTCTAAAGCTCAACTACACTTACTATCCTAATCCGACACTTAATTATAAGTAAACTATAAATCAAGACTTATAGTTTTGGCAAATAAACTTGAAAAACAAGCTTGAGATAGCAACGCTTGTGAGTTCGACCGAGCAATGCTCTAACACTTTCTCTAACAAAAGTATAACAATCATGTCTCTGAAAGATCCCTCAACCATAGAATGATAAAACCATTGGTGATAATATACTACCACCTGTTAACACAACATCTAGTACATGTACAATATGACCCAAGATTGCACACGTTAGATTATCAATTAAGAGTCTGTTCTCTTATGTATTAAGAAATTGTAACCAATTAGGAAATACTTTAGCTTGAAGTTCAAGAAACTCTTGTATATATATATTGATTCTCTATATGTATGAAACTAGAAATAACCCGTGACGTAACGGCACGGCATGAGACGAAATAATTTTTGGTCATAATGATTTAAATAAATACTACTAACTATGATTACATTTATTTTGACCCATGAGAAGTTATAGCTATGAATATCTTAGATATTTGTCATCCAAATAATTATAGATTCGGTTACACTTGTAACTGGTAAAAAATAATAATTTCTGATAAAAATGCCAGGTAAATTGTTTTATTTTTGCCTAAAGTAATAAATTTTTAGTCGATCTCCAATGATTGGTGGTCTTTGATAGTGTTTTATGTTGTATTTAGACAATTATGCTGAACCTTCATTGATATTTTCAACCCTTCCCAGATGAAAATATAACACCGATGTGCACGTTTTCCATATTCGATATTTGCAACACTGAAACAAGAGTTGAGAAGCTGGAGGTGAATCATGATAATAAAAAAGGAATTTGGTGGTATTGATGGGTCAGTGATTGAAGGTATAAATGACGATGCTCAGTCGTGTTGTTATGGAGGAAAAGCCAATTCTAGATCAAGAAAATAAAATAATAAATTTAGTAGATGCAGAGAGAAAATGAAACCGCCCAAAAATTCGGGAGGTTTATGAAAAGATTGAGGTTTCAGTGTCAGTGTACCTTTGAAAAGGAATGTGATTCCAAGTTAGATTGTTGTCCCATTTATTAGCCTGCAAAGAATGCAAGCTTGCGAGTCTACATGTCTTCACTAGGTCAATTATAAGCTTTAAAATAATATTTATTTTTTCACTAAAATTAAAATTAGACCTATGATTGAAGTGAAAAGTTTTGGTGATTCACTAATTGGATATATCTCAATTGTATGTATTTATTTCTATTTTTCGATTATTTTCAGAAGAAAAAAAAATAAGTCAAAGGAAAATGACTTTTTATACGTTTAACATAATGTTTTCTGTTCTTTGCAGGTTGATGAAGGACGGTTAATTTGTTTCACGACAGAAATAAGGGTTTTACATGTTGTCACCGCAAATGTTATTTTTTCTTTGGAGGTTGATGAAGGTGGGCTATTTCGATTTTACAAAAGATATGAGTCAAAAAAAAAAAAAAAAAAACTTTTTTGAATAGAAAATATGAGTTTTACATAGTTGTAGCATTTAATTGGTAAGAATTTTTTTGTTGGCACATTATTATTTTTAATTAATGAGGAACTAATTATGAGGGTTATCAATTCATATATCCATAATTAAAGGAGGTTACAAATCTTACAAGTGACATCCCTTCGATGTCTTTGTTTGGGATGGTCGGATGCAATTTTATAACGACAATGCTTACGGTTGATGTAATTTTTTTTGAATACGCAATTGGGGGATATAAATTACTTCCCCCAATACTAAAATACCCTTTGTTAATTTAAAAACATTATGAAAAGACTATACTACCCTTTCCCTAAAACATAAAATCAAATAACCAAATCATTTATCTCCCATTTACACCATCAGTTCCGGCACTAGGGTTATTTTTTGAAGAAAAAAAAATTGTTTCATCTTCTTCATCGTTCTTCGTCGACGATTAATCGTTGATTCAAAAATTTCTTCGTCGCATAACCTACCCGAATCATAACCATGCCTCCAAGAAAGAAATCAGATGCCCAATCGAAGTCAAAATTGGTTGCTCAACAAAAATTGCAACAAAGGATTGCTTTGATTTCTCAAGAGCAAGAAGAAGAAGAACAATCGGTTTCAGAGAGTACCGGCATTGATTTTTGTATGAATATAACGCCGGTATTGGGTTACGGCATTCAAAATAGAATGAAGACAATGTCGGTATTGAGTTACATCAATGATTTGGTATGAATACAATGTCGTTTTCAAACCCAAAGTCATATGAAAACTGATAGTTATGTACCGGCATTGAAATTAGGTGGAATACTATGCCGGTAGAAGGTCACGGCATTGGTTTACATTTATTCGAGTATGACGGTAGTGATTATTTTGTATTCAGGAAACCCCTAGAATTTTTTATCATTACCGGCATGAATGTTAGGTTTCCTTGAGTGCCGATACTTAGTTACGGCATAGATTTGATTTTTTTTGTCCGTGCCGGTAGTTGTCTTTTAGTATCCAGGAACATCCTAGGAGTTAACGGAAGTGATGAATACCATGTCGGAAGTGATGAAGACCATGCTGGTATAGATGAAGACCATGTCGGTAGTGATGAGACCATGCTGGTAGTGATGAAGACCATGCCGGAAGTCATGAAGACCATGCCGGTAGTGATGAATACCATGTCGGAAATAAATAAAAATACATCGCCGGAAGTGATGAAGACCATGCCGGAATTGATGAAGACCATGCCGGAAAATGGTGTCGGCATGCTTGGTAACTAACATTCAATGCCGTAACTAAGTGCCGGCATGCTCGATATAAATCTATCAATGTCGGTAGTTAAGTGAATTTTTTTCCTTCAAGTTTCTGGATACTTTACAACATGTGCCGGCATAGAAATTCAAGAAACATACCATGCCGGTAGCAGTACCGGCATGCTCGAGAATTAAATGACCGTGCCGGCAGTGGACTGAAAAACAACTTTTGTACCGGCATAGTTTTTTGGTTGAATACTATGCCGGCTTGAATTTCAAAATGGGGGATAAGCTAGGTGCCGACATATACGTGGTATGAATACCATGCCGGTATTGTATTCATACCACGTCCATGCCGGCACCAAGCTTTTTCAGCCGCAAAAATGGTGGATTCAAATAAAAAAATCAAATATTCAACCTCTTAGCAGCAATTCTCTCTTCATAATCATCCTCCATTTTCACCAAAAAAAATTCCCTCTCAATTTTTCCCCTCCTTCTACTCTCACCTCACTCACCTCAGTCCTCCTTTAACAAATACTTAAGATTTTTACTAATTATAATTAAACACTAAACCTGATTAGTGAGGGTAGATTAGGAATTAAAAAAAATACTTAGATAAGGGGTGACCCTGATTTGATATTTGGATCCAGTTTTTGTCCTTTTCCTATATCCCCCAATTAGTTTTACAATCCCCCAATTACGTATTCTTTTTTTCCAGCCTTTTAATCATTCAGTTTCAAGAGAGTTCTTTATTTTGTTTGAAGACAAAATGATGTCCATGCAAACATAATAAAATTAGTCATATGCATCACCAAAAATCCAACAACCAAATTATTCAAGTAATAATCTATATATGTATATCACTTCTCATCATATTCATCTTTCCACCACTAAATCTAACTAATTCATATATGATTTGATGATAATATAACCTCTTTTATTTTTAGCATTTAATATTTCAACTAATTTTTTTGAGTTATAAGGTGATCCATTAATTAAAGGTCAATAAATCTAGGTTTATAATGAAAGAGGTTACAAATACCACGATCGTCAGATGTCTTTGGCTGGGATGAGACTGAGATGGTCGGATGCAACGTTTGTCTCTCAAAATGTTATTAGACCGTCCAAAGCTCAAAAACCCCTTCTGTTTTGTATTATAGATTGTGTAATTGAAATCAATAAATAAAAGTTTGTTTATAGCCTATTCCTTTCGTCTTTTGTTAAACCTAAGTTTTCAGTAAATCTGACTCAATATATACAAGAGTTTCTTGAACTTCAAGCTAAAGTATCTCCTAATTGGTTACGATTTATTAATACACAAGAGAACATAATCTTAATTGAGAAGCTATCGTGTACAATCTTGGGTCATATTGTACACGAACTAGAATTATGCTAACACCCTCCCGCAAGAGGTTTTGTGAATATATCTGCAATTTTATCTTTAGATGAGATAAATCGTACATCAAGAATCTTGGAAGTTGCCTAATCACGAACGAAATTATAGTCAATTTCAATATTCTTTGTCCGAGCATGAAATATAGGATTAACTTTGAGATATGTTGCACCAAACTTGTCACACCATAAAACAGGAGGAGAGCAAGTGGAGACATGGAGCTCCGAAAGAAGTGACTGAATCCACATGATTTCAGCAGTAGCAGCAACAAGTCCTTGATATTCAGCTTCAATACTAGAATGAGATACCATTTTATGTTTGCGAGCACTCCAAGAGATAATATTACCACCCAAATAAAAGCAATAGTCACTAGTAGAGCGTCGATCATCTAGAGAATCAGCCCAATCAGAATCGGTATAGGCACTGAATGATAACGGTAGAGAATGTGATGGCCTTAGAAGAATGCCAAAGGTAGATGTATTCTTGAGATAACGTAATATTCACTTAAACAAACTCCAGTAAAACTCAGTGGGAGCATGCATAAGTTGACATACTTTATTGACAACATATGTAAGATCCTTACGAATAAATGTCAAATACTGCAAAGCTCCAGGAATGCTACTGTACTCAGTAGCATCAGGTAAAAAAGTACTATGATCGGAGGAAATATCACCAGAAGTACTAAGTGGAGTTTGAATTGGTTTGAATCAGTTACATTTTTGCTCGAACAAGAAGATAATGAGCATAACGTTGTTGAGAAATAAATAAACCCGAAGAAGTACGAGTCGCCTCAATGCCAAGGAAATAAGATAAATAACTAAGATTTTTAATCGCAAACTCTTGTTGTAAACAAGTAAGAATATAATTTATACCTTTTGTACTTGAACCAATAACTATGATGTCATCAACGTAAACCAACAAATAAACAGTACCATTGTGAGTGAACAGAGAGGAGTCACACTTGGAAGTAATAAATCCAATCTATAACAAGAAAGTATTAAGCTTTTGGTACCACGCACGAGGAGCATGTTTAATTCCATAGATAGAACGATGTAATTTACAAACATGTGTAGGAAAACGAGAGTCCACATAACCTAGAGTTTGTTTCATGTAGACTTCTTCATTAAGATAACTAAGTAAAAATGCATTCTGCATTTCAAGTTTATGAATGGGCCAATTGGAAGATAAAGCTAACGTAAGAATAATGTGAATAGTATACGGTTTAACAACTGGACTAAACGTTTCGGAATAATCTACTCCCTCTTGTTGATTATAGCCTTTATCAACCAAGCGAGCTTTATAGCATTCAATAGTATCATCAACTTTGCGTTTGATATGAAACACCCATTTACAACCAATAACATTCATAGAAGGATCATATGGTACTAGTGACCAAGTATTATTTCGAATTAATGCATTGACATCTTCGTCCGAAGCCTTGCACCACTTCAGATTAGTTTGAGCCTGTGAATAACAAGTTGGCTCAAAAACAGAATCATCAACCAATGTATATTTGGAAGTGTGTAAAATTATTGGCATAAAGATCCCATCCTTAGCTCTAGTCACCATGGGGGTGGGTTCCTAAAATAAGTGGGGCAGTGGATACATGTACTTAAGAAAAAGATAGTGAAGTAGTATTGAATTTCGGAACACATATACTTGTGAAGAAGTAGAAGATGGATTGGGTGCTAAAGATAAAGTGTGTGAAGTAGAAATAGGAGCAGGTCTTGTAAAACCAACACCCATGATTTCCTAAGATGCAACAATACTATCATTAGGCTGATCAATAGGAGACCGAACCAAATGGATGGTATTGTCTGAATAGATGGAGACTGGTCGGTACCAAATGGAGCTGGAGTGATAGACTAGCAGTGTTGATGAGATGAAACTGGAAGAGAATCTTCATGAACTAGCACTACTGGATGTGTAGTGGAATGAGTAGATAAAAGTGGTGTTAAGGAGATAGATAAAGTGAAAGGGAGAATTACGTGAGAAGGAGGCGATGCTTGGGAAGGCGTTGTCTCGTCAAAAACAACGTGACTACTTACATATATGCGACCCATAAGAATATGAAGGCACTTGTAACCTTTGTGTGATGGATTATATCCAATAAAAACACAATGAGAACAAAGAGGCTCCATTTTGTGAGGCCTATACGGACGTAGGTGAGGATAACAAAGACAACCAAATACTAACAAGCAGTGCAGAAGGAATCATACCAATATGAATATGGTATAAATGTCATATTTAGGAGTGTAAGATCATTTTCACGAATATGACGATGACGATGTTCTACTAAACCATTTTGTTTGGAAGTATATGGGAATGAAGTTAAAAAGTAAGTTTGCGATACTCAACATCGTTATTGGATTAAAATATTTTGATCTTACGAAAAAAAGACTTTCAACATGCTTTTGGAACAAAAAGAATATTGAAAGAATTTTGAGACATAGAATGCATCCAAGTAAAATGACCAAACACATCAATAAATTTGATATAATATTTGTAGCCTTTATTAGATAAAATATGAGCAGATCCCCAAACATCCGAGATAATTAAATCTAATGGATTCAAATAAATAATTTTACTAGAAGGGAAAGGTAACTTATGACTCATATTTTTATGACACGATGAACAAAAACTGATAGTTTGACTTGAAACAGAAAGAGAAAACTTTGAAACAACTTTGTGAACTATACGCATCATTGAATGCCCCAATCTAGAGTGCCAGTCCTATAAACTAGCATATTCTCCTATCCAAACTTTAGGAGAATTATACGAATTATCAAGTTGATAAAGACCACCCTCCATACGGCCGCGGAGAAGAACCTTCCCGGTACATCGATCCTTCACAAGAAAAAATGAAATTCAAACAAGATATTATTATCAGTGGTAAGGTGAGAAACATATAAGATATTATGAGAAATTTGAGGAGAAAAAAGAATATTATGAAGGTGTAACTTACGGTTTGGAGTTTCGAAGATAGATTGGCTAACATTAGAAATTGTAATAGAGGAACCATTACCCATTTGAACTTGATCGGTACCGGTGTATTCTGAGGGAAATTGTAGACGATAGAGATCATCAATAATATGATATATGACTCCACTATCAGGAACCCATGAGGAAGATGAAAGAAAACCAGGTGCCTTATCAAGATAAGCACGAGGTGCATTCGAAGGTGGTTGACAACGAGGTGGAAAAAACTTCAACCATAGCGATTTAAACATTCAAAAGCTTCGTGATTTTTACGACCGCATAACTGACACACTATTTTTGGATGGTCAGCACCATATTGAGGTTGTGTTCTATTAGAACCATTGTGAGATTGAGATAAAGCATACAATATAAGAGAATAAGTATAAGGGTAAGGGGAGCGAGATGATGTAGGTGCAACCATATTAGCTACAGGATGAAAGTTCAAAAACTTGGCTTGTTGTTCAATACCAAGCTCGAAGGTAAGAAGATACGTAAAAAAATGCTAAGTTGTTAGAGAACTTATAGTAGTAGGAAGAGAAGTAACAATTTCATCATATGAACTGTCCAAAATAGCAAGAAGACAGTGTCAAAACTCTTTATCAGTGACAGTTGTATTAGCAGCGGCAAGACTATCAACAATATCTCGAGATCGATCTATGTATGCTCACATAGTTTGAGACCCTTTCTTCACAGCGCGTAATTCACAATGAAGATGATGTATTTGAGCATCATATTTTGAAGCATACTAAGCTTCAAGAGAGGACCATACTTACTGAGAAGTAGTTAGGCAATGAACATGGCAAAAAAAAAACAGCTGTAGTAAGAGATGAAAACAACCAACTGCGTAGAATTTTATCTTGTTTTCTACATGAAATAAAAGCAAGATTAGGATATTGATCAATAAGAGTAGGTACGAGACAAGGGGTTGCACCGGTAACATGACCATATATATTATAACCTTGAAGATATGGTAAAAAATGTGCACACCATAACGAGTAATTTATTTTATCAAGTTTGAATGTGATTATGTGATGGGGTTGAGAGAATTGAAGAGATGACATAGTAGAAGATTATAAAGAAAAAACAATAGATGTGATACCAAAGAAAAAGTATTAAAAGATTGCAAAGAAGAGATAGTAGACGAAATAGTAGAGGGTTCAGTTGACATTGTATAAGATAGAAATAGGCTGATACCAAGTCAGATTTACTGAAACCTTAGTTTTAACAAAATAAGAAATGAATAGACCGTAAACAGACTTTTGTTTATTGATTTCAATTACACAGTTTCATACATACATAGACTCAGTATATATACAAGATTTTCTTGAACTTCAAGCTAAAGTATTGACTAATTGGTTACTATTTCTTAATACGCAAGAGAACAAACTCTTAATTGAGAAACTATCGTGTACAATCTTAGTCATATTATACACATACTAATGTATTGTAAAGCCTGGACACATTCCCCTCAAACTAAGCACTGAGGCAATAGTTTGTCTAGCAAATGGTAGAACAAGGCCTGAAAAATATTAACAGTTGAACCATGGACTTACCGTAAAAATTCTGACTCACATGTTAGACTGCAGCATAAATGCAAGGAAATTAGCACAACACTTGCAGGTACCATTCTGAATTGCAAATGAATCACTTCATGTAGTTGTGGTTCTTATCAGTAGATCATGAATTAAACATATACAATATAACAAACATAATCTATAATAACTAACCATACCGTCCAAGGACGCACAATATCTATTGTTAGATCATAGCTCGGTTGAACCCACCAAGCGTTGGTATGTCAATTTTGGTTGTCATATTTTAGTGAATCAAAACTCATTTAAAGAGTCGCTTGATTATATACATGAGTCAACTTCGTATAGGTTATCTTGAAAGTATTAGGATATGAGACTTACAAGTATTACATGAAGACTTGAAGAATGTGAAGAAGTATGGAGATACAACGACAAACGTCATCCTTCCTCTTGAGGTTAGTAATATTTGACTTAAACTGTTTCATTCCCTAATGTATCTTTCAATTCGTGCATATTGAAAACATAATTGCGAATCTATGTATGATACTCTAGTTAGACTTAGTATTAAGGAATACAATACGAGGTTTATTTCTTAACCATTAAAATTTGTATATAAGACATCGAAATGATCATATGAATTCTATTGTGATTATGTATGGATATGAGTGAAGATTTCATCCTAGGAAACAATGTTTTACATTCGCTTAAAGGAAGTAAGTTCATAAACTCGTTTTATGAATCGAAAGGGAAATCGCTAGGATTATTGGTAGTTATTCATTGCAAATCTATTTTGAATTACCAATATGTGTGTTAAGTATAATCGCTCATAAATTGTTTATGTATTTTGGTAAAAATATTCACAAGTCCTAACTTATGTATTGGTATGACTTTTATTGGTGAAACCGATCTTAAGTAATCACTCAAGATGGTATGATTGATTCCTTGTAAATACCAACTTTTTATAGCCATTGGGAACCGATCCTAGTAAGAGATGCAACAAATTTACAAGAGGGGAATCGATCCTTGTAAGAGGTGCAACACGTTTTTAGTATATGGGGGAACCGATCCTATGAACATGTGCAACAAGTTTATAGTTTTGGGGGAAATGATCCTATGGACATGTGCAACCGAATACATGCAATTACCATAAGTTGTGGGGAACCAATCCTAGTACCTAGTCAACCGAATTTTGGTAACTAGTGTGACTATACACAATAATCACATGGAGGTAGAACCGAAACTTGTTTTGGTAGAACCGTGAAACCCATGATTGGTGATTTGATAGGATAATCAATCACATAGTTCTTGGAAGTCAGATGAACCAATTCTAAATTCGTTTGGAAGTGTGGAAAATCGTTTCCAATATTGTGAGTATGCAAAAGGACTTGCAAAGTAAGGATGTCGACATACTTTGAACATGTGAAGTAACTCTTATCATTAATTGTTCAAAGATATTCCTTAATAGCTAAAGAAGAATCCCAGGATCGAAATAAATTGAGAATCTTTTAATTAAAGTTTCTTAGTTTTTATATGTTGTTTAATCTCCAGCAATTAAATGCATATCTTTAGAAAATAATAATTAGTAATGTGCATTTACTGATTATAGATTTTTCTATTAGGATTTCGGTCAATATTTGGACAGAGCATTTCCAGGAGTTATGAAAACCGATTTTGTGTTAATTGCATATCTTTGAGAATATTTAGTTTTGGAAATTCCTTGGTGTCCAAACTTCCTTGTTTATAAATACAGAATTTTGCATTCCTAGCAAACTAATCCTCAGAGCTTTGATTGCACCTAGTTTGTTTATGATTGAGAATCTTCTCTTCTGATATAAGATTCACTCAAACTAGATCGAAGTTTCGACAAGGATCTTTAGACTGTTTGTAGATCTAAAGACGTCTTGTGATAATCCAATGTTAACAGGCTTAATTCTATGTGTGATTGATCATAAGAGATTCAAGTTGATTGTGTGCAGGTGCTGATTCAAGATTAAAAAAGATTCGACGACAAGAAGACTTTTTGGGTGCATAATCTATGGTGTGCACAATACTTATTTCGGCTGGAAAGGGATCCAACTATAATCGTATTATCCTTGGGATAGAATGGATTGATTAGTTGAGTATATCGGCATCAATACACTTCTTTGTGATTAATAGTATTGATTGCATAGTCTAACAATTACTTCGGCAGTTGTTAAGATATTGATCTAAGGACCCGATAAAGGATTTTATTGGTTAAACGGAAGATCCTTTGTCAAACTCATATCACTTTGTTTGAAAAGAGTTGTTACCGAACAGATTTGTTGTGCCTTTACTGTTTGGAATACGAACTAAAGGAATTGTTCCAAATGCGTGACTTACTGCAAGTTGGAGGCTCAGGGATACTAAGGAAACTAGGTGAACTATAGGTTTAGTTGCTTGGTCTCAACTATACGAAGTTGGTTTGATTTTGTATAGCGTGTTAATTCTGAGAGTATTCAATTCTGGACTAGGTCCCGAGGTTTTTCTGCATTTGTGGTTTCCTCGTTAACAAAATCATGTTGTGTCATTTACTTTTATTTTTCGCAATTTTAATTGTGTTTATTATAATTAAAAATAAATCACACAAACGTTAATTCATTTTATTTTTTTTGACACAAAGAAGGGCAAGTTTAATAAACGCTACAGATAGCAGTCATGGAGAACATGAAGCCACTGCGTGAAAAAGTACAAAAAGCAAGGTTGATAACCTGCTAAACAAAACAAAAACAAGAATAAACTAAATTATATGATTACAGCATGCCAATTATGAAGTATCATATCTATTGAGCAGTTCATAAACACTCCTTATTTTGATAGACAATTGAAAAGCAAAATCTTAGTATCATCAATCAACCTCTCTACAGAATGGTACACTCCTTGATAGTATCTTCTGTTTCTTTCAAGCCATATAGTCCACCAAATAGCAAAGGGGATAAGATCCCAGATTTTCAATTTTTTTAGACCTCTTCTTCCTCTTTTGTTTCCACTCCCAAAGAGTACTTTTAACACAATCATTAAACACCCAATGAAGATTATAACAATCCAAAAAGAACCGCCAAATTTTCCTTGTAGTATCATAGTGCAAGAAGATATGGTCATTTGATTTTGCATCCTTCTTACAGAGCAAACAACCATTCAAAATGATTGTATTCCTTAGCTTATCCATAGTAGGAGCAGCCTTATAACAAAGAGTCCATATGAAGAAGGAAACTTTCAAAGGAATCTTATCATTCCAAATAATTTTGTAAGGAAATGGAATCCCTTGAGTCTTATCCAAGAAAGAATAACAACCTGAGAGCGAAAATGTACCTCCCGTTTTCCACAGTCTGACATCATCTTCATGAGTTAAAAATTTCGGCTCCGGAGTAAAATTCAACATTTGAACAAGCTCATTCAATTCACCATCATACAAATCTCTTGAGAAGTTCAGATTCCAGGACTTTACACCATTGTGAGTAAACATTACCTCAGAGTTTGGTTAAGTCCGAACATAAAGTTTGGTTAAGTCCGAACATATTATCAAGTAAACATACTTCGTTGTTGTATTGTCTCGCTCTCGTATCCATAGACGATCACACAAAGTGTGAACAGATTAGTTGTATTGTCTCGACTTAGTCCATAGACAATCACTTTCGGAAAAGGACTTATATGTGAAAATATTTTAGATTGAGGTATATTTGAGTACCCTCGTCTTTTCATCTATAACAAGCATAACCAAACTCTTCGATTGATGCACCAACCCTAAACATAAGATGCACCCTATAGCAATCTCAGCCAGCAAACAAATAGCTGGATATAAAGTAAACAGTACAAACATTACTCATGCAACATGAATCCATTACTGAACTAATGTGCCACAACACAATCGAGAAATAGATCATCATTTAAACACTCATCAATACTGAACACTGAGTACTCAATGTCTATTAAGGATATCTCCATAGTTGTTGACTTACACATTAAGCTAAAAAAACTAACAAACGTTCATCTGTCTATTGTGTTGTTAAAGCAATTACTAGTGCTGAGGAATCACTAACAATGCTGAATTAAAGAACTTGTTGGAAGATTTATCCGAAATTAGCATCGATTTTCACCAAAATAATGAAAAATCACTGAAATACCAAAGTAAATATGCAAAATTATCCCATTTACTGGAAAAGTAAACTTAATATGAAGTAAATCGGATCCCCCAATTTGATTTTCACCACCAAAACTTATTTGAGCAACACATGAGAATATGGAATCCATACCGAGTATTCACCAATGTGATGAAAAATCATAGTAGATCTTAAATACGAGCAACCTCATTAGAGAAGTAAGGATCTTAAAGCAAATCATCAAGAATATCAGCTTCATTTGTAAGCAAACTATTGTACTAAATCCTCTATTGAAGCACCAAATCTTGAGACTTCCCAATCAGGGTCATTCTCAACAAAAATCAAAATTAAATTTGATATGTAATGAAATCCAAAAGAACGGACTAATTCAGATTTTAAAAACTAAAATTTGAAAGAAACGAAAAAGAAAAATAGGTTTGAGACAGTCGAAATGCCTCTTCAGGTTGTAATTGTAGAGATTTGTGTGAGGAAGTCGGAACTCCCCTTCAGTTTGTTGGTTGTTGTTGTTGTTGTTAGTTGTTGTTGTTGTGTAAAGATTATTTTTTTTTTTTTGAATTTGATTTGTATTGTGTTGTTGAAGATGGACTTGTAATTGCAGGAATTCCTACAACACACCCCTTATCAAATCTTGATAACAATTCCTAGATCTAAATATAAAAATGGTGATAAAAATACTAAAATTATAAATAAACACCAAGATTTTTACGTGGTTCGATCAATGTGATCTACATCCACGGATCTTCACTATAATAATTTGTAACTACATTAATTTACATTTACAATCTCCATTAATGGAGTTCTTGGAAGAATTCTAGATCTAGTTTTGGGGAATAAGATGATAAAGAAATTACATTTTCTCTCTCTAAAAATCTCTCTCTGCAAAAGAACTTTCTCTCTCTTCCTAAAATTATATCTCTCCCCCTTCTCTCTCCTGCTCTCTTCTTTATATAGGTAGTTACATAGTGGATGATAGCTCATTTACAGCTAAGCTTTCCCTTAATTTCGGATCTGAGTTCTGCGGTAATTTCTTTCGCAAGCTTTCTTCATTTCTCTCGAGCTTCGCTTCATTTCTCTCAAGTTTCTCCATGTCTCGCAGGATTTTTCCCTCTTGCTACATTTCTTGCGAGCTTTCTCTATAAAATCTTCTCGTCTTTCTTCATGTTTTGTTTGCCGTCCTTTGTTGCATCATTTTTGTAATCAATCTGCGACACTTGCCATCTGTGGTATAAATTTTCGCAAGAGCGTTGTTGTTGTGAGATTCTGCTCCTACATTTTGCCTCTTTTTTCTTAATATTGCTTGAAGAGAAATTTTTAAGAAAAAATCTGTTGTTGTAGTAGTCTCTGATCTTTGTTGATGAAGGAACAAGCGAAAGAATACCAAACTTAAAAAGTATATACTTTCCTCTATTCTTTTGCGAAGTTCTGAAGCTTTGAGAAAAAATTAGAAGTATCATCTTTTGAAGTATGCGAAGTATGAAGTACTCAATCCTCGAAATATAAGAAGTATCTATCCTTGAATAAGAAATATTGCCTCTATTCATGCGAAATTACCCATTTTAGTATAAAGTATGAAGTACTCAATCCTCGAAATATAAGAAGTATTTATCCTTGAATAAGAAATATTGCATATATTCATGCGAAATTACCCATTTTGGAAATGATTCTTGCTGAGAAGATAAAGAACATAAAATATTTTCTTGGTAATCCCTAGCTGCCTCTATTCTTTATCTATGAAGGAGAATCCTTGAGAAAATGTTGAATGATTAAATTGTTTCTTTATTCTTATCTTGCCTCTGCCTCAAGTGGTAACCACTTTAAGAAAATAATCACATTCTGCGAAATAATCACAATTCCTGCGAAATTCTGGATATATCTTCGAGTTTATGAATGAGTCTGCGTGATTATGAATAACCCTGCTAATTTCTAAATATTTCTGTGAATTTCTGAACATTTCTGCGAATTATGAATAGTCCTGTGAATAGTGTCGCAAATAGTGCTGCGAATAATGGATCAAAATATGAATAGTCCTGCGAAATTTCAAGGTATTATTCTCATTTCGCCGCGGTAAAAGTGGTGTAGCTTTAAATTGCCTCCATTCTCCATTTCTTTATATTTTTCTCTAGTGAATACATTCCTCTTTATTCCCGCAGGTTCATACTCTTGTGCCTCATTTTTCTGGCTCATTGTATCTCATTGTTATTTTCTCCACTGTTTTTTCCTGCAATATAATTATCTTCGCAAGTTTATTTGCGTTCTCTCTAGTGGTCTTATTTTATTTTTGGCCAGTAAAACTTGTGTACTTCTCTCTTTCTTTCTTGCGATTATTTTATGCAACAAATTGTAATTTCCATTCTATGCATTCCCATACCTGCCTCTTGTTATTGATCTGTAATGAAATAAGACTAATATAAAGTCGTTAGCAATCTGCTATACGCTTGTAGGTATAACCTCTCTTGTGGTCTTATTTTGCCTTCCTAGTTAAAGGTCTTATTATGCCACTTGTCTGCGACAAGATCGCAGGACATTCTTACTTTTATATGTAATAATCCATTGATCTTGTCTTATCATTTATTTTGATCTCTGCGAAAATATGATAAGTCTAAGCCATCTTGTGAGATTAATCTCTCTTTGCTTTTTAAGACTTATTACATTGCCGTCTTTACGATGAAATCACAGGACGTCTTTGCGATTTATATCCTCTTATCATTGATTTCATTTATCTCATCTTTTGATCTTTTCACAAAAACCCATTGATCTCATCTTAACATTTCTCTTTAGGCTTTTTGGCCTGTCACGCGACAATATGACGGGCCTAAATATTCTTGCGAATATAAAGTCCCATGACATTGCCGTCTGTGTCACCCGACAATATGACGGGCCTAAATATTCTTGCGAATATAAAGTCCCATGACATTGCCGTCTTTTTTGATACACAGCTCCCTAATGGAGGGTATCGCCCTTATCTCTCCCCCTGGTTGCCCCTTCAAGGAGACGTAATTCTGCCATACAAGACTAGCTCCTCCCATCCAGTTCTAGAAACAACCAGTTGTTTTCGTAGCCTCTTATCCTTTATGCCTATATGGCTTATAGTTACAAGACTACACCCTAGTGGGGTTTTCTTCGGGACGAACACATCGTAAGCCAAGACTTGCCATGGATGGCCAGGGTAGGTTCATCCGTACCGGGCACCCACAGTTCAACCGTGTACCTCGGCGCCTTGATCATACTTTGCATTCCTTAGGAGAAACTCTCGGGCGCCCAACCAGGGTATAACCTTATATAGTTGGGAATCCAAGTTATCTCTCCCGGATGGATTTTTTATAATCCCAAATCTCCATGACTAGGTTCCAGCAGCAGTATAGCCTTTCCCATAGTCATGCAAAGAGATACCCCCCTTATGACGCACTTTAAGGACATTGCCTCTTACGGAATAGAATCCGCGAACTAAGGTGTACGCCATAAAGGTTCGTCCCATTTTTATATGTTTTTAGGTGATTTGCGCCCATCTTATGCATTTGCATTTCTCTCTTGCGAAACTTTATTCGCGTCTTTTGCGATAATTTCGCATTTCTTTATTCTTTCATTTCTTGCGATAATTCCGCAATCTTATGCAATTGCATTTCTCTCTTGCGATATTTTATTCGCGTTTCTTGCGATAATTTTGCATTTCTTCATTCATTCTTTCATTCTTTCTTTCATTTCTGTCATTTCTTCTTTCATTCTCATAATATCATTTTTGAAGTAAATTCTTTGTAAAATATTTTGAAATCTTAGAAATCCTCTTTGAAACCTTGCGATTATATCGCGTCTTTAAATCAAAAATGTTCTATAGAAAGATATAAATTTAATCTTCTCTGTTTTTTGTAACTTTGAAATCTTTGAAAAAATTTGAGATCTTTAAATTTTGCGATGAATTCTTTTTTGAATCTTGCGATTGTATCGCAATCTAAAAAATCTTTGAAATGTTTTGAAATCTTAGAAATCTTGCGATTATATATCGCTTTTGATAAAATCAAAAATATTTCTCGCAAAAATCACAGATAAAATATTCAAGGAAATGGTACTTATCTTTTGCGGCTTGTTGTTGTCTCCTTGGAAGTATATGATTTTCTTGAAAATTAAGAAGAAATGAGAAATGAAGTCTTGGGAAATTAATCTTGCGAAATGAACTGTTAACCTGCATCTTGTATACATTCGCACCATACCAACTGTTCTAACCCTGTCTTGCGAAATTAACTTGCGAAATAATCATCCAATTTTCTTCTTTGTGAAATCCTCAAAGATCTTGTGAAATAATTAAAGGCCAATTGCACGAACAACTATTTTTGTTGGTTGTGTTGCTCACAGCTTCTTTGTTGTCTCATGGTTTTTCTTCACATTATATAGTTGGTGAGGTAAACTTCACAAAATGATTTTTGTTGTTGATGCAAATCTCTGGAAAATATCTGCGAAGATAATTTCTTGGGAAGAAAATATTTGCGAAGAGAACTGTTGTCTGAGAAATATTTGTTAATGCAAGGAAAATAGTGTGTGGCGCTAGATATCTTTATCTTCGCAAAACTCCATCTTGTACTTATTAGTATTTATCTTCTTACTTCTTTGTATCTTCACCCTATCTCATTATATATTTTTCCTATCTCATTATATCACTTCTCATCACTTTCCATTGTTGACTTGATCACATTTTCATCATTCGTTGAGTAAACTTCTTGAAAAGCAAATAAGTTTCTTTTGGTTTTGTAGAACGTTGTTGCAGTTGTTTAGTCCCATATTTGCTCCAGCTTTCTTTCTTTGCAAAACTCCTTTTGTATTGCTCACTGGATTTATCAAAATAGTAATACCCCTAGCACTTTTTGTTGCGGTTGTCTTCTTCTCAACTTTAATTTTTGTTGCTCGCATTTTTTTTTTTTTTTAGAAACTAGTACTTCTTAGCACTCTCCACTATGCCTTCTACTAATTTGCGAAGAAAGAAAATTCTTGAATAATCGCAGGGAGATATTTTTGTAACTTCTACTAATCAGCGAAGAAAGAAAATTCTTGAATAATCGCAGGGAGATATTTTCTGCGAATAGAAATGGTGTCCGCGAAGAAAATGAAGAAAAATGTTGTTGCCTTTGTTGTTATGCGTGAAAACAAATATATTTTGCCTTTGCAAAGTGGACTAAAAATCTCTATTATTTCACGAGATAAACTTCATCGTGCTAGCTAAGTCTTCGCGAACTAAAACTGTTTCTTCACATCACACTACTAGAGACTGGCGATGGCATCCATCCCATTTGTTCTTTGCTGGAATTACTAATGAAGAAACCTCATCATTCACTGGAATATTTTTCTTGTTCGTCGCTGGATTTTCGGTCATTTTGCGAGTGATAATAAGAATTCATCTTCAAAGTTAACTAGTTCCTTTCCTTTGCAAATTATCGATTTTCCTTCGTAAATTACTGAGTTTGCTGGAGCATGAGATAATTGGTTTGCATGAGGTACTGTCTTAGCAGAGCTTAATGATTCTTTTTTACTCATTATTCTTCGTTGTCCGTTGATCGTTCCCATGAGCTTTATGTTCATGAAAGAATTTAACCGTTTGCCTTTGCATTTTTGTCTTCGCTCACTACTATTTCAATTAGAACAAAACTGTTTGTACCTTTGTGAATCATTTTACTTCTTCGCAAAAGCTTGTTTCTTCAAAGGTGATCCTCTCGCCAAACTATATTGATTTCCTCCAAGGAAATCACTATTTCCTCATATTGTTTGGTTTCTTTCCATGTTGACGAACTTGGATGCTGCATATTTTCTTCATTTGTCTTCATTGGAGCTGTTTGCTTCGCTGGAGCTCTTGTTCTTTTTTCATTTGTCTTCACGTAAACAATAATTATTTTACTTAGATATTCATTGCTCCGCACAAAGTCTTCTCAACTCTGCTAAATAATCCATCCTTCTCAATGTTCTCTTATTATTTTATCTAGAACTGTTTGCTTCTGCTTGATAAATTTCGATTAAGTATGCCTCGCAAAAAACTTCCTATTTTTGTTGTGAATCTCCAAATATTCTGTTGAAGATATTACAAAATAAGCTTCGCAGAATTTCTTCTTTTTCCGCTTTAAGTCTCCCCTTTTAATTATTGCACTCGTTTCCTTCTTTAGTATTTGTCGGTCCGGTGGAATTGCATCTCCATATCTAGTTGATAAAGTAATTAATTGAAGATTGTTGGTTTGTCCAACTAATGAGTTAAGCTTTTTCCTCCCATTATCCAAGGTAACATGTAAATAACTTGCTGAATAGTCTTTGATGTAATCACTTTCTCACGTAAAATTTTCATTTCTTATCATTGACCTTTTTCTTCGCAGAAACTCTCGCTAGGAATATCATCAATTCTCTGCAAAATGTTGTTCGCAGGTTTGTTTAGGAATCAGCAGCAGAACCTGTCTTTAAAGCTCGTCACAACTTGTGCTGTTCATTCACAGAAATGTTGAATATACGTATTGACTCGTTGGACTTCAACTGGTTTATTTGATTCTTCGCAGAAGTGAGTAAGTTGAACTACCGCTTCCTAGTAGATCAATAACCTTCATATTCTTGGCTCATCGCAGAAACTTTACTTCTGTATACTATTCATTTGTCTTCTTTTTGCATACTATTGATCTTTCATAGAAATTCAGGAATTAATTAATTCCTTTGTTTCCCATGTACACTTTACATCTTCACAACTTAGACATTTGTTCGCAGGAATCTTTGACTTAAAAAAGATCACGCAAGGTCCAAATGGTTAAAATAACTTCTAAACCATCACTTCGCATGTTGCTTTATTTTACTGGAATAACATTTCTTCGCTGGGAACGTCTATTTTCGTGAATCATGAGAATACCGCAAAACTACTTTGCTTACTGTGAATGCTTGTTGTATTCTTCCCACTAAGGACATTGATAAAAAAGAAGATATGTAAGTTATCTTATAAAAACGAGTTCCTACTATCTTTCATCTTGCGAAATAAATTGGAAAATGATAAAGAAATGTAAACATGTGAAGAAGTAGATTTTTTTTTTTTTTTTTTTTGTGATTAGCTAATCTACACGACGAAGTAAGAACTAAACGTAGCATTAAGAAATGTATACTTGCGAATAGAAAATTTTCATGATATTGTAAAGTATTTTTACGCAGTAGAGGTAATGCAAAGAAAGGAAAATCTACAGTAAAAATTCATCTCATCTTGTCTTGATTTTTGAGCAATCTTGCGATTCTAAGAAAAATTCATTTTTGATAACGAACAAACTTTTGTTCGTGAAAATTTTTTCTCACAGTTTTACTTAAAATTTCCCGATCTGAAAAGTTGAACACGAAATAAAAGAAATAGGGAAGAGATTTGTCCTTTTTATTGATAAATTTTGCTGCAGGAGACATGTTCGGTTCTACTTTGCGTTGATTTTGTTGTAATTAATTTCTTCCCTGAATTTGTTCTTGTGTCGTCATCTTGTAAATTACTGCTACTCCTCTCCTGAAGATGTATATTCCATCTAAACCTCCTTGTTTTCCTTTTGCTGAAGATCCAATTAAAATTATCACCAACAATAGCTAATTTCTTTAAACTTTCTCGAACCAACAGGTTCATTCCCTGTTTCTAGCGCCAAAATGTAATTGCAGGAATTCCTACAACACACCCCTTATCAAATCTTGATAACAATTCCTAGATCTAAATATAAAAATGGTGATAAAAATACTAAAATTATAAATAAACACCAAGATTTTTACGTGGTTCGATCATTGTGATCTACATCCACGGATCTTCACTATAATAATTTGTATCTACATTAATTTACATTTATAATCTCCATTAATGGAGTTCTTGGAAGAATTCTAGATCTAGTTTTGGGGAAGAAGATGATAAAGAAATTACATTTTCTCTCTCTAAAAATCTCTCTCTGCAAAAGAACTTTCTCTCTCTTCCTAAAATTATATCTCTCCCCCTTCTCTCTCCTGCTCTCTTCTTTATATAGGTAGTTACATAGTGGATGACAGCTCATTTACAACTAAGCTTTCCCTTAATTTCGGATCTGAGTTCTGCGGTAATTTCTTTTGCAAGCTTTCTTCATTTCTCTCGAGCTCCGCTTCATTTCTCTCAAGTTTCTCCATGTCTCGCAGGATTTTTCCCTCTTGCTACATTTCTTGCGAGCTTTCTCTATAAAATCTTCTCGTCTTTCTTCATGTTTTGTTTGCCGTCCTTTGTTGCGTCATTTTTGTAATCAATCTGCGACACTTTCCATCTGTGGTAGAAATTTTCGCAAGAGCGTTGTTGTTGTGAGATTCTGCTCCTACATAACTAGTAGTGATTGTTGTACTTAGTGGTATTGGAAGATGAAGAAACTCCATTAATTAAGGTTTGAGTTTCACAAAATCGTAAAAGATAAAGAGGATTTCCCTACTGGTATCTGATACCATGAAGGAATCTGTGAATTGTGATAAAAATTTATTCAAACATACTCAAGGAATTACGAAAGAGGTAGAAGCATTTATAGCTTCATTACACAATAATGTAAAAGAGAAATTAAGATAGAGTAATATAGCTGGAATGAGCTGGAGATGTGTTGTCTATAACCAATGAACGGTTAACATGTGTATAGTAAAAATAAGCCAGAAAAGCACATTCAAACTTGCTCTAACATTAAGATTTCACATTATTTTCCCATTGCTATGCAGATACATGTTAAGTCTAGAAAAGAATGAAAGGAACGAAGAAGTCAAGCATAAATTTAAACTAGCCAGGGGCGGAGCCACATGGAAGGGTGGGTGTGCACTTGCCCACCCAGCCCATCTGGTTTCCAACCCAATTTTTTTGTATTTTAGCCCAATTTAGTCATTTTTATCCATTTTGCACCCCCTTAAATGTCCACTAATTCATGGCTTGCCCACCCAATTCTCAAAACCTGGCTCCGCCCCTGAAACTAGCTACAACAACTAAGATTTTGGAGAAAACTATATGGGAAGATATTTTTGGTGCTCTCATCTTTTTTTTTTTACTCAGGAAGGTCAAGATTTAATAAAAGAAACATGTATACCACAAAGAAGTGGTAATCATGGCAGAGTACATTAAGTTACAAATAAACTAAGCAAAAACAAGGAAACTAAAATGAAACCAAGAAACATTAGCTAATTAAGCTTATCCCATCACTCCCTCCCAATTTTAAAGCAAATTTTTTAAAGAGATGTTTTCAAAAATATTTGTACCCAAAGACCAGTTGAACAGTAAGCACTTTACTTCACACAAAAGTTGATTGTAGTTCTTATATTTCCCTTGAAAGAGTCTTCCATTTCTCTCAATCCAAATTACCTACCAAATGGCAAAAGGTATCATGCTCCACAACTTATGCTTCATGGTATTACCTTTCTTTTTATTCCACTCCCACATTGTTGCTTTCACATCTTCCCTGAAAACCCAAACCAATTTGAAACTGTTGAAAAAGAAATTCCAAAGTTTTCTTTTCTCATCACAGTGGAGAAACAGATGGGAGTTTGACTCAGCAGCCTTCTTGCACATAATGCAACCATTTATAACAATAGAGTTGTGCAAAGAGTCTAAAGTTGGATCAGCATCGTAACATAAGTTCCAGGTGAAAAAATGACCTTTTGCGGAACTCTTGGATTCCACAGACTCTTGAAAGGAAATCTTAAAAAACCTGCAACTTCCATAGCATCATAGCAAGATTTAAATGAGAAGGTGTTACCTGAATTCCAAGAAAGGAAGTCATCTCCCGAATCAGCTAGAGCAGGAGAATCAATTTGATTCAGTAACTCTGCTACCATGATTACTTCATCCTCCCTTAGAATTCTTTTAAAATTGAAATCCCAAGCAACATTGCTATCAGTATAATTGACCATATCTCTTATTGAGGCCAGTTTGTTTCTAGATATCTTGTAAAGTGAAGGGTATAAACTAGCCAAAGAGTTTTCCCCAATCCACACATCATTCCAAAAAGAGCACCTATTTCCACTTTGCACATGAACTGTCGAATGGTTTTGAATTACCTTTTTAGATTTTAGAATGACTGCCCATAGACTTTTCCCTACAGAAACATTTGTATCATTTGGAAAAAGAGCATCCAAGGAACCCCCAAATTTCTGGTGAATGATTGATCTCCGGAAAGCTTTCTTTTCAGTATTGTACCTCCAAATCCACTTGGCATGTAAAGCTCTGTTGGTAAGACTCAGCCTCTTAACACCTATACCTCCTCTTTGTTTAGAAATATTGACATTGTGCCAACCTACTCAACCTCTTTTTTTATCAGAGCCCCATAGAAATCTTCCCATAATACTGTCCATCTGCTTTTCTACAGAAGCAGGCATTTGAAACAAAGACATATAATAAATGGGTAAACTACATAGAACATGCTTGATAAGCATTAGCCTTCCTCCCTTTAATAGATATCTTCTCCGGCAATTACTCAATCTTTGGTGCTCTCATCTAGAATGCAACAGTTTTGTGGTTTTAGTTGTTTCAGGAGATGCAAGCCTTGCTCGTTTCATTTTTGATGTTTTAAGTTGAGGTACTGCAAATTAAAACATTATAAAATCTCTAAAAAAAAAGTTATAAAATCTTTATACATTCAAATCAATTTTTGCTTATTATGCAAGTTGATCTTTTTACGTTTATAATGATCGGAAATACAGAACAAACACCTCGACTACTGAGATCAAACATTTTTTTTTCCTCAAAATTCAGAATCCAGTTATGAACTTGTAGGGTCAGAATTTGAACCATAAAAGATGTCCTACAGCTTTTTACGGGGCGCATGTGCAGTGAGCGAGTCCTTTCATACATTTTTCCACGGAAGGGAAATGGAGCTCTGTACGAATGAGTTTGGTTTTTTTTACTCTAAATTACAAGAAATTGGAAACCAGATTAAATATGAATTGTTCTTAGAAGACCATTAAACTGATGAATTCCAAACACAATTTTTATGTCCAATAATGAAATTCTACAGTTCGCTAGAACACAATTTATACAAGTTAATATACATTTTGACTCGTTACATGTTTAAGTAAAAGAAAGAAATTTAAATAGGAGATGTTGGTTCAGAAACAGAATGTATGAACTTACAAACTGAAAAAGAAAAAAACATTACGACGGAAGTTCATTCAATGAGGCGAAATATGTTAAAAGAGAGCTTGTCAATCGGACTCGTAGATAATAATTTGACAGCAGATGCAATGCTACAGAAGAAACCAAGAACGCCACCATGAATTTGCTGCTCGAATTCATAATTTTGGAAAAACAAAAAGTGTTAAGCAAGGATCGGAGAGCAGCTACTGCAATATTTTCAGATCAAATGGAAAGGTGGAAGAACTGAAAGAAACTTTTAAAATACTTACCTCCACGAGTCGCAGTAGAAGCATTGTCATCGTTCGAACTAAAATTCCGTTGCCTAGATCGGAAAGGCCATAACGAGGATAAACTATTCCACCGCCACCCACCACGACGATTCCTAGCCCCATGTTCTTCTGTTCCTCCTACACTAGACGAGGTATCTTGACTATCGCTATCACCTTCTTCATGAGGCTGTTGTTGGTCATTGGCAGCCGGAAGCTCATTACGACAAACAGGGCAAGAATTATGAAGCCGCAACCAAGGAACAATGCAGTCAGAATGATAGACATGTTTACATGGCATTTCTCTCACGTCAACACCAACTTCAAACTCATCCTTACAAACCGGACAAGTAGAGTCATTATTTGTCAGATAGTTTTGTGTCATCTTCACCGTCGGCAGCGCATCAATTGCTGATGCAGGAGCCGGGGACGGGCCAGGTCTATCATTTTGTGTTAGTTCCTCAATCAATTCGTTCAATCCTGGTCCTGCAAAATAATTCCTTGGATCAACAGCTCTGGGATCACTTGGGTTAAAAGTAGGCAGACTCGTATCCTCATCTTCATCCTCATTCGTGGTTCTCCGACGAGAACGTCGAGAATGTGGGTTCTGATTAGAAGAAGGAAAAAGAATGTCATAAGACAAAGGAGCACGACTACCATTATCATTTTCAATCTCCCATCGGTTTCTCCTGAAATCAAATTCAGAGCTGCTGCGCCTTCGACTGTGAAATGGATGTTGTTGCGGTGGCGGTTGTTGTGGATTAAGCAGCATAAGAGAAAGAGCTTCTAATAGACGAGCTTCTGGAGATGCATCGATTCCAGAGAGGTCGAGTATAAGTCTGGACCTCGGCCTAGGCCTAACTACATCAAGTTCATGTAAGAATTCACCAAAACACCTAGGACAAATGATTTCAGATGGGTTGTTTGAAGTGGCAACTCTTACGGATCGATGACACTGGTAACACCAATATAGACGGTACGTTCTGTGGATATAGTTAACTGACCTGACATTTGAAGTTGGAGGTGACGCAGACATGTTGATAAACAGAGTGCTGATGAAAATTTTGATATTACTACTACTCCACTATTCTTGAGTTTTTGATATCTATTTTGTTTTTGTTTTTTTGGTATTGCCGAAAGAAGGAAAGAGAGGTTAGATAAAAGTATGAAGGAAAGCAAAGAATGACTTGGGGAAATGCTGAAAGCAATTCTGGAAATCTCTTACTGTTACTCTTCTCATTCTCATATGCACTCTTTGTGCAGTAAACTTGAAACAAGGTTTTGCTTTTTTGGTCAAACTTTTATGTTTAATCAAGAAGTCTTTAAACTAAAAAGAAGAGAAAGATACCAAAAGTGAAAAGAAGGGTTTACTCGATTCCAGAGGAAGAAGATAGCGCTGAGCATTGCGGTGATGCATGCATAAATTTCCAATGGGTTTACTTCACATTCACTCTCATCCTGTGCAACAGCCGCTAGAACTCCTTGCTGAATAGAGGCATTGGGCTAGGCAGTTTTGAAGGACCTCCTCCCCCAGGGTCCAAATTAACTGTGTAGCTGTAGCTGTCTTCTGTTTGTATTTGATAGTCAGTAAACTTAAAACAAATCAATAGATCCAAAATTCTTAAACAAAATGGAACTCCAAAGAACATTTGGATTCTAAACCATTAGCTAATCTGTTTATATTACCTCAAAGGGGTATAATGCATCATGCATGTGAAGCAATAATTTCACATAACAACATCCGATGATGATTCATCGGCAACAAGGCTACTGACCAACAATAGAAATACTATCTTTTACATACAAAGTAATCTTACTAGTGTTCCATCTAAATCCAAAATGCCAGATGCCGACCTCATCATCTATAATCATCATTAATAATAGTTGATGATTTATGGAGTATTTCCTGTACGAATACCAGTCTTGCTTTTAGAGAACAATTTGCTAAACCCATTACGACTTTTTTCAGAACTACCAACATGATTTACAGATGAAGAAGCTGATGACGACGATGAAGATGATGCTGGTGATTCTCCGCTATTACCATTTGTGTTCCTGGAGAGACCAGAACCATCTTCAGCTGCCTGATTTGCAGTCGCATAAGCATCATTTGAGTGCAATTTCCAATATTCACCACTGCTTTTATTTGGGGTCAGTAATGAACCTCCTCCTACATTTATATCAAGTGGCTTCTCGTCAGAATCCATCATAAAATCTTCCAATGTTGCCAGTGATTTCAGTTGCTGCCCAAGAGAAGCTATCGTCTTCTGACACTCCGCTAATTTACCAGCTGCAACAGCTAGTTCTTTATCCTGCCAAAAGACAAACTTTAAATTTTGAAACCTGAAGATGAAATAAGTAGAAATTTCACTAAGTTATCCTTCCATGATCTTTATCATGATAGGTAGTTGCATTCAATCAATATTGCATGCCATCAGCCTTCCAGGAGAATAAAAGGCGGATCCATGTATGAGTTAGTAGCACTTATTAGCCTTTGCACCTATCTTGAAACACTGCTACAATCTGAAGATGATCTAAAAGCTGATTTGCATTCATTCTTTATCCTTGCATCAGTTATAAGTGTCATTACCATCTCATTTACTATCACACTCCTACGGACCAGATTTTCACTGTTTTTTTGTATAACATCCTCACAAGAAGTTGGATCATTTCAATATTGACCCCCAGGAGGATTATGACATAGTGTACGAGTGCTAGGGCAATATTATGCTTTATAAGTTGTATGGTAATGTTCCTATACAGAAGATCGAAAGACTTGCCATGCTTCCTCCTTTCCTTTCCCCCAGTAAAGTTTTCAACATTCATAAGTTACAGATAGAAAATGATAGAGTATAAAATATGGTAAGAGATAAGTTCAACTAACCTGCTTTATCTTCAACTCTCCATTTGAGTTGGTAGCTCGCCTACGCTCGGTTTCAAGTCTCCTTTTAGATAACTCTTCTTCCAACGTCTCACACTTGCTCATAATTTCTGCTGACATTGTTCGTTCGTCCTCGACATCCATCTCTAATGAAACCACCTTAGCACGTAGTGTCGCAACCTCTTCTTCCATCACTAAAATTTGGGATTCCATTGCTTTTCGCTTTGTATTCGCGGATTCAATTTCTAATTCAGTTGCCTGCTTTGCTACTGCTTCAAGACCCATCTTTTTTTGTAGCTCCAACAACTTCTCCTCAGTTTCCCTTAGCTGATCCTCAGATGTCTCCAGACGATTTTGACTCTCAGTTAAAGCCTTCTCGAGCTCTGCTTTCTCCACTTCCATCCTCTCTAACTTTTCTTCCAGTTCGTCTGTCCTCTGAATCATGGCACCAAGGTCTGCTTTTAATTGATCATGGTCCTGCCCCTTTTCATCATTATGTTGTTGGCGGGAAGCAACTGCTGATTCACTTTCAGTTTCAGGCAGTGCTGCAAGTCTCTCCATCTCGAGGAAATCATCCATAAAATTGATATCTGCGGAAGAGGCAGAAGCAAGGGCTCTACCACCAGCAACCTTCTCGTTCTTGAACTGATCAAGCTCAGTGATCAGAGCCGAAGCCCATGAGTCTGAGCAGCCTGCCTCAGACTCATTTGGCTCCACAGCATTACTATTAATATTATTTAACTTGTGAGGTGGATCGTTTTCGATTGCAAGTAACCGGTCTCCGACGTCTGATTGGCTATCTGTGAAGGATTCAACATAAATCGAGGAGGAAGAGGCAATGGTGAAAGGTTTCTGATCATTGTTATTAGCCTTGCGAGCAGCGGCTCTGAGCCTGCGGCACTCAGCTTCGAGCTTGGCCACCTTTCTTATGCTCTCTAAACGCTGCTTTGCGGCTGATTCGGCTGCTTGGACACTCAAATCTCTCTCCAGAGTCATAATTTCGATCTCTTCTGCTTGAGCAGAAAGCTCAAGCTTTAGAGTTGAGTTTTCCTTCTCAGCAGCCTCAAGCTTTGGATAGAGATCAGTACTAGAAATCTCGGGCTCAGCCTTGGCAGCTTCAAGTTTTTTCCGGTGCTCGCGAAGCTGGATTTCAAGCTCAGTTTTAGTGGATTCCCATTCATGGGTTTTCTGAATGACAGCTTCATGAATCTTCTGTTCTTGGTCCTCTTTAGCTTGCCTAAGCTGTCTGACACACTCCTTAAGAGCCCCATCGAGATGACCCACCCGATCTTCAAGCGCTGAATTTTTCTGAACTGCAGTTTCAAGCTGTTGCTTGAAGGCCGCCGCTTCATTTTCTGCCTTCTCCCATCCTAAGAATAGATATTTCAAAGAACAGGCAGATTAACTCTTCATGAACAATATTATATATTCCTAACATTATAATACTCATATTGGAACTCAGATTTGATAGCAACAGCTAATACGATGCAAAAGAATCCTTCTGTTGCAAAATACTTCCCAAACTTAGTTCATTAACAGTAGAATCAACCTATAACTTTCTGCAAGCATCTTTACCTGAAACCGCTTCTTCTGCAACTTTGGCATGTTGCTTTACTAAGTCCTCTTTGGCGCTGATGTTCAAAAGAGCTGCAGAAAGTTTTTCAGTCAGATTCCTCATATTGTCATTAACCTCTTCAACACTGGTTGCAGATTTTGATGTGACCTCTGGGGATTGCGTATTGTCCATGGGAGATGCCTTCGATTGTTCTTGCTGCATTAATTACAAACAGAAACAAAAGCTCATTACTTCTCTTACTCTTCACATCAGGATTGAGGTTAAATACATTGCAAAAAACATGCATGACCATCATAAAATAAGATTAGTGCAAGGTCTAATCATAGGGAACTTAGAAAGTATATCCGATTATTGAAAAGTAAAGCTAAGAATATTTGTTCTATTATTTCCAAAGTAATGATGGATTCTTAAGGTCTCACTTGTCAGTTTACCTTCTAAAGCCTCAGGTTTTCGGGCATCATAGGGGGGAAAGAAACCATCTTAACAATTAGAAAAAATGTTGACAAAATATCAAATAAATGAAAGTAACTATTCACACTCATTAGTCAGATACAATAGGATTTTAACATGATTCTTCTGCACAATCAGATAAGCCGCCATTGATTTTTTATCAAGTAGTTGGATAAACAAACGTTCCAATTTATTCACACTGGAGGATTTGGTTTGCTGATACTAGGTGCCACATAATGAAATCCACTTGGTTGCCACATGGTTCGAGAAAGGTTCAACCTAGTGAATTTACTAATACAGCAATGACTTTATGGGGATTGGATAGGCATCAACATTGAAATAAAGCTAAATGACTAGAAATGAATTTTCGTACATCTTGTAAATTTTCGTACATTGAAATAAAGCAGCAGTGAAGTACGCTAACACTTTAAAAGTTAGTCCCAAATTCCCAATTCAATTGGTCTCTTTTGACAATGTCCTTACAGTACACCGTTTAGCAACTGCAGTGTCTAACATGTGCAGTCCTCTAGGATTAAAAAGATAGTTAGTATGATCATCTTCTTTTACCTGTGAATTTTCACCTCATTTGGTTAAGAAGGGGGATCTTTCCAATAGATTCCTTAAAGAGTGTGAAGTAACTATTATTCTTTAAAGTTTGTGGTAAGACGTAATCGTGTCTTATGCTATTTAGGAATATCCAGAGAGCAAAGAAATAAAATTAGGGCAATGAGAAGGTTACACTGCGGTTTGCATTCCATTCTTCAGATTCTACTAATACTACAGAAGTTTAATGTTAAACAGGAATGTCTTTGTGCTTTTGAGACTCCAACCGAACTGATCTTCTGTACAATGAGCATATATTAACCATGCACGTATTCTATTAAGAATGTGTTTCTTGACTTTCCTAAACGTACAAAACCATTTACATGCTTCAAGAAATAATATTGTTTAAAGTCTTAGTATAACCACTAGCTCAATGCTAGAATTCATATGTATATAGGATCTCCTAACGATCTTCCTAAACCTTGAATTACCTAGAAAACAGAATACCCTATAACATTTTCTTACCATCTCAGATTAGATTAACAAAAGTTGAAGGAAGACAAACTTCTTAAACTGCATGCTTGAAATTGTCCTAGTAAAAGGATTCATACTGACTGCTTCTCAACATTGTCCTAGTAAAAGGATTCATACTGACTGCTTCTCAACACCCAGGAACAGAAAGAAAAAAAAGTTTCATGCTTGATTTCTAGACATGGTAACCAAATTCCACATTCATAGAAACACACTAATAAACACTTAACATGGAAAAACCAAAGGCAGGTAATTCAAAAATCTATTACGTAAAAGGTCAATTACCACCCAAATTCAATCAAAATGCCTGAGAGGAGAACTTAATCATAACTCTAAAAAGGGTTACTCGTAAACCACCTACCTGTTCATCAGAGAATCTTTCAGAATGAGAAGATATTGATCCTGAGCTTTCTGTTTCACCAGGACTCTTATCAGAAGAAGATCTCTTCCTCCACAGCCAACTCTTCCGATCCATCTCAATATAATAACTGTAACCAACAACACTCTAGCACCTTACACAAACCTCACCCCTGCATATATACATTCTCATCAATCAGCAACAACAAAAACCAATTCAATACCAAATACACATAAAAAAAAAAAGACACCTTTTATTTGGGGTTTTCAATCTAAAATGACAGCCAAAGAGAAAAGAATGGATTGATAGATAGATAGATGTCAAAACCTAGTTTAGTTGATTGAAATGGATGCTGATGATGAATAACTGTTTTTGACAGGAAAAGAAAAAAGTAGTAGCCTCCTACTTCATAATCATTATCTCAGCTTTGCTTCAAATCCATCCAAACTTCACAAGAAAATTATTTTATTTAAAAAAAAATCCAAAATAGATTATGTTCAGTACAAACTAGACCAAACACCCAAAACAGTTGTGAAAAAAATAATCAAAATCAGCACCAACCCATTGCTTACAAAACACAGAATCTGAACAACCCAATTTCCCAAATTCAAACCCCTACCTAATCTTCCACATTAGAATGAAAACCCCCAAATTTTAACTCAAAGGGTATATAATAAAAGTAATAGAAAAACTTCTGACAGAAAAACAGGATGAAAATGATACCCTTTGACTGAAACCACGGATAACAGATCAGTAGAAGAAGACCCAAATAGAATAATTCAAAATCATAGATCAATAAACTAATATTCTTAAATTCAAATGTCAGATAGAGGATGAAGAAGAGATAGAGGAGGAGGAGGAGGGGGTATTTGTTTCTTGTTTTACCTGCTACTGATTTGTTTTCATTTCAAAAAGAAAGGAGAGGGAAGAGGAGCATGTGCAGTAGAAGACCTAAAAGAGAAGATGAAGAAAGAAACTCTCATAGAGAAGAGAGATGACCCCACTTGTTCAGCTTTTTTGGGTTCTTGTTTTTGTTTTAAAACTCAGTTTTTGCTCCTTTCCTTATTATTCCCGCGTCTCTCTATCCCCATTAAAAACTATACTTTTTCCAGTAGAGAGAGGAGCAGCAGCAAGAAGAGGAGGAGCCACCCATATCTCTCTGACTGCACTTTTCTTTTTCTTCTCACCTCAAACGAAACACACTCTATGACTGGCAGCATTTACTGTTTGGACTATTTTAGTTAATTAAGACCAGAGAGGAAAAAAAGGAGAACAGATGTAATAATTGTTTATTTGTTTGATCCTCTTTCTCAGGTTTTGTTGTGGTGTGTTTGATTTCATCAGGGTTTTGATGGTGGTGGTCTAGTGGTTGGCGCGTGGGGTTTTATGAGAGGTTGATTTTGAATGATTTGGGCTCCTCCTTTTCGAAAAGGTAGTCCTTGATGTAACATTTTGAGTCATTTTGAATCATCGAGTGTGATTGGACTGGAGTGACGTGTCTAGTGGCGTATAGATAATATAGTACATGTGAAGTATGTGACTCGGAGGTATTTGATTTTGAAGTTTGAAACCACTACAAAAGTACAGTCATGTATTTGACTTCAGGGGTGTTCATCTGTCGGAGCAAGTATTGTGTCAAGTACGAAAGGCCACGTATGTCCTACCAAAATATTTCAAAATTTCGAATTTCCTTATTAGTTTTGGAATTAAATAGGTTTTAGCTAAAAATACTAGTACAATTGTTGTCAAGTGGGAGGGCCAACTGAAGAAGAATCTGAAGATGGAGTTTGTCGATCACTATTTTCGCTCTATTTCGGGAAAAGTGATACTTTCGTTCCGTTTCAGAAAAAATAATACTTTTACCCCGTCTCAGAAAAAATGATACTTTCACCCCGTCTCAGAAAAAGTGATACTTTCGCCCCGGTTCAGAAAAAAGTGATACATTTTCTGAAACGGGGCGAAAGTATCACTTTTCCCGAAACGGAGTGAAAGTATCATTTTTTCCTAAACCGAGCGAAAGTATCACTTTTCCCGAAGCAGGGCGAAGTATCACTTCCCGAAATGGAGTGAAAGTATCACTTTTCCCGAAACGAAATGTGAAAGTATCACTTTTTTCTGAAACGGAAAATTAGTCGATCCATAAACCAAAATATGGTTGCATGATGTGTTATGCATCCTTTGTAGTAGTTTGCATAATGGCTATGCATTCAATTTTCGTAAATTGTGCCTAAAATGAAAGTATCACATTTCTTGAAACGGAGGGAGTACATCGTTTTATTAGTTGCAACGGAAAATTAGTTGATGCATAAACCAAAATATGGCTACATAAAATATTATGTATCCTTTGTGGTGGTTTGCATAATAGATGTACATTTAATTTTCTAAAATTATGCCTAAATTGATAAATACTTCTTAATTTTTCGTAAAAACTCTAAATTTGATATTGTTGTTTGCACTCATTGCGTAGCTTTTTTTATTACCTTTCCAACGAGATAAAATTTGCAAAATTCTAAGGCATGGATTTTTAGATACATCAAGAGTTATAGTATTGGACTAAAAGGGAGGGATAATTGTGTCAATGGAAAAAGACCAACAATGGACACCAAATCCAATCTTTTTGTGTCAATTGATGACTTACAATTTACAAAAAATTGGGCATATAAAGGTCCTCCCTCGCTTCGCTCGGTCGGCCCAATTAGAACCAATTTATGAGAATGGGGTGATAATAGAAGGAGCAAATCTAGAAACACAAAGTTGAAAATTTGGAATTCCTTTTGTTATTTGGTGGTGTATATGGAATGAAAGAAATGCGAGAATCCATAACAATGTGAGTAAGGATTTGAATAAGCTAATAGTGGATGTCAAGTGTTTCATGTTTAATTGGGGTTTGAAATCTCACATGTCCTTAGGGTTTTCTTTATCTTCTCTGTTATTAATTAGAACTTAGTGATTATGCATTTTGGCACCAATAAAGCACCAGTTCCGGACGGCTTTAAAATGGAAGTTTTTATAATCTCATGGGATATCATAAAACAAGATCTGATGTTAGTTATCAAAGAGTTCGAAACCACTGCAACTTTGGATTGGATACTCAACTGCACCAACTTGAAGCTCATTCCTAAAATCAATGTAGCCGTTTTTTTTACAGAACTTTAGGCCAATTAGTCTTATTGGGAGTGTTTATAAGTTACTGATTGAAAGAATGAAGAAGGTTCTTCCATACATTATTGTTGATTTCTAAGGTGCTTACATCCATGATAGGAAAATAAATGATGGTATTTTGATAGCAGCAGAATTAATACTCAAGGATAAAAGGGAATAACTCTGGGATTGTGTGTAAGGTTGATTTCGAGAAAGCGTTCGACAACATTAATTGGAATTATATGGATCTGTGTCTAGCTAAGTTTGGTTTAGGGACTTTATGGAGAAGCTGGATCAGGTGGTGTTTGTCCTTCGCTAGATTCTCTGTTCTTATCAATGGCAAGGCTACGAAGATGTTCAAAAGTCAAAAAGGAGTCAGGCAGGGAGACCCAATGTATCCGTTTTTATTCATAATGGTAACTGAAATTCTTTCCATGATGATTAAAAAAGGTTCATCCGTTCAGGTGATGAACTAATTTATGGCTTTTTCGTTGCTCCTCATGGTACTACTATAAATCACCTGCAATTTGCAACTGAATCGCTTGGAGGGTGGATTCGGTCTCAAATATATTCCAGTTCGAAATATGATAGTAGGATAGTGTATGTAGTGGCTTAATACAATGTGCTATTCAATCTGGACGAGGTCTCGGGGTTTTTATGCTGTTGTGGTTTCCTCGTTAACAAAATTTATGGTGCCTTATGTTTTTCCCTTTCCGCATTATATTGTTTATCTTTATAATTACATTTACACAGGTTTGTACGTATTCAATCAAAGTAGATACGTTCGCTTGATTGTAATTGATTATGAGACTTCTTTCTTATAGAATTCGTATCTTGAAAGATAGATAACAAGTTTAACCATCTGGCAGAATTCCGATTAGATTATTTGGATACGATTAGATTGATCTTGGATATTGATTTTTGAGATCGTCCAAGCACTCTTTTTAACAATCAGGTTCACGGACCTTGTGTCTGTATAGGTAATGATGGAGTAGAGGTTGAGATATAAACTTTATATACATATTGTCAAGGGTTTGTCTGCTTGATATTGTATTAAGTTTTGTCTATATAGGTTGTCGAACGAAAAAATTGGGTGTATTTGGTATCCCCTGCGTTTTCACATCCCATATGTTAATACTTAGTCCATATCCTACTTCCCGGATGTTATTTTGTTCTATTAGAGCTAATCTTTTTACAAATACATTTCTAAATCCAAGACCCATTATTGGGTGTTCTAGCTCTTAGGGGAGATTTGTTCCTAAAAAAAATTGGCCTTAAGGCTTGATCCCATACAGAGTTAGGTTCTTTAATAAGTTTCCAGGCTACCTTGGCCAGCATAGCTAAGTCAAACTTATCTAAAAACATATACCTCCCTTACTCATTGGTTTGCACATGCTTGGCAAAGCTTTTGGATAATACCCTTTTGCATTGGGTTTTATTCCCACCAAAAGTATATCTGAATATCATTTATTTTATTTTTTATCTGCTTTGGTAAGATGAAGCAACCTATCAGGAAGGTAGGAATGCTTGCTAGAACTGATTTGCTTAGAACCATTTTACTTGTTTGAGGTAGGAATTTACTTTTCTAACCTTGAGATTTATCCACTTTCTCTACTATGTTTTCAAAAGGTTTTATCTTTGATTAATTTATAAAAGAGGTGCTCCCAAGTAAGAGTTTTTTAAGTTTACATGTTTGATTTTCAACAGTTTTGACATTATTCTTTGGTGTTTGGGGTGAACTTTTTTACTAAGGAAAACTCCTGATTTTTTGAAATTTATTATTTGGCATGATGCTTTGCTAAATATGCCTATTGTGTTGATAGGATTTTTACGTTCTATTAGATCTTCCTTAACAAAGAGAAGGAAGTCATTTGCATAGACAAGATGTGAAATTGGGTTACCTTTTGGGGTTGGTTTAACTCCATGTATTATTTATTTTTTCTTGAGATAACAAGAGTCTAGAAAAAAATTCCATGCAGATGATAAAAAATATAGGGGATAAATGGTCTCCCTAAAGGAGGCCCCTTGTTGGATTAAAGACATTCCTTGGTGTTTCATTTAGTAGCACAACAATTGAAGTAGTTGAGATGCATTGTCCTATAAGGGAGCAAACATCAGAATTGAAACCAAAAGCTTTTAAAGATTTAAGAAGAAAGTTCCAGTTAACTCTATAAAAAGATTTGGACATATATATTTTGACTCCTAACCTTCATGTTCTTGCCTTTTGCTTCTTGAATGTCTAGATTATTTCATGAGCTACTATTATGTTATCAGAGAGTTTTCTAGAGGAAAGAAAGGCTGATTAGTATGGGAAATTACTTTGTATAATAGAGATTTGATTCTATTTACTATAATTTTTGAAATTATTTTGTAGACCGTGTTACATAGTCCTATTGGCCTGAATTTGCTAGGGACTTTTGGGTGTTTACCTTTTACATTAAAAAGAGATGAGTTTTATTAATTTCTGGATTCATATGTTTGGTTTGAAAAAAAAAAATTGTACTGTGAGAATAACCTAGGGTCCTACTTTATCCTAGGTGTTTTTAAGAAAGCTAACATGAAAGTTATCTGGTCCTGGAGCGTTATTAGGTTTCATTTTTTTAATAACAACAAAGATTTCATTTTTAATAGGTACAGAGGAAATGGACGAATTTTCAGTATTTGTTATGCATTCTAGAAATTTTTTTCTAGTATAGTATCATGTAAGGAAATGTCTACATTGTCTGGCTTAAAAAGAATTTGAAAGTAAATGGTCAAGATTTCACTAATTTCCTTTCTATTGTGTGTAACTGAATTTTATGAGTTTGCCAAACACTCTATGTTGTTCCATTTCCTTCTTCTCAAGGTGACAATGTGAAAGTATTTAGTGTTTTTTCTATTAATTCTATTATTATGTTATCTCTTGATTGTTATTTCGCTATTGCTTCCTGGGTGTCGTATAAGTATTTTAATTGGCTCATCATATCTTTTAAAATATTCTCTAAATAGACCAAGGAGTCCCGAGTTTTTGATATTTGTATTTCCTTTATTATCCTAGTTTTTTTTTTTCTATATTGTCCAATGATGTTTATCTTCCAATCAGTTATGTTTATTCCTCCTAATTTAAGGTTTGAGACTGAAGAGATAGAGGGGTCTTCCATATAAGAGTGATTCCATGAGTTTTGGATTACATTAACACATGAGTCCTCTTTTTTCCAACTATATTGGAATTTAAAAATATATTTTTGTCTAGTGAAGATTTTATCTAAAGAAAGAAGTATAGGACAATGGTCTGATCCTGTTGCTCCTGAAGAAAGACAAGCACTAAGGAACTGAAAATTCTATTTTGCTTTCTGAACAACTCTATCCATCATTTCTTGAATGTTTTTATCCCCTTTCTTATGATTATTCCAAGTGAGTCGTGTCCTAAATATCCCCGGTCATATAAGTATGTTCTTTCTAAGATTCTGTGATAGTATTCACTTTCAAATTTCTTGAAGGGTAAACCTCCTTGTTTTTCTGACTGGTCAAAGATCATATTAAAATTTCCTATCACTATCCATGCAATTTTCCTAATATTGACTTGAGCTCATGTTTCCTGTAGAAAGTCCCAAGTTATGTTTCTGTTTGATGGGTAGGGACTGCCATAAAAACAGATTAATACCCATTTGTTGGTGTCAAAGGATGTATTTACTATTATGTTCATCATATTGATATTCCATTGTACTATATCAAAAAATAAACCACTCAACCTGACCATTATAAGTCCTACAGCTTGTCTTATAGGATCTACAGTGTGAAATTTTAAGTAATAAGATACTAAAGATTTTACTAACAGCGTGTCCGGTTGGGATAATTTGAAGACCAATAATCCAATTACCGGTAATTGGATTCCTGGAAATTGAATTATACGATAATGTTTACTTGGTTACAAATATACGTGTTCGGTTGACGGAATTCAGTCGAAGTCTCAGGAAATGGATTTATCAAAAATTAGATTCTTTTAATACCCTTAATTATGCTGGTTTCTTTTCCTCAATTATCTATTCCTTTTGATCGACATATTTATCATAACTTTAAATCTCTATTATTATGATGATCCGAAAAAAAAGTGATTGATTCACTAACATTATGGGTTCTTGAATCGAAGAAGTAAAACAAGACCTAATCAATTTATTAATTTTTGGTAGGATTTAATATGTTTGAACGGGATAATTTAGTCATTTTAGATAAAATAATATCGATTCCTTATAATCTGATTACATGGTAGTCTCTAACCGATGGAATCCAAAACACGGATTTGGAGGGAACCGAATTCACTCGGAATCCAATTATGAGTATATTTCATCTGTTCGGTTGAGTGAAATTGGTTAGATTACCTTGTAATCCAATTATGAAGATCTGAACTCCCCCAACCGAACACATTTTAAGTGTCTTTTGGATTTAGTTTCAGATAGGAATAGGATTTCAGGTCTCTCTTGTTGAATTAACAATTTTAGATGATTTTGAGTAAAAGGATTTCCACATCCTTGTACATTCCAAGATAAAAAATTTATATTGGTTCATATGCTAGACTATGTTTTCATAAAATTCAGATTCAAAGAGATCTAACTAAGGGTTTAAGATGCAAATGTATCTATGTAATATAATAATAATGAATGACTTAATTTAAGCAATTTGCAGAGATAAATTAAAAGTAAAAATCATATGGAAGAAAAACTTGTGTCTCCTCATGTCACATTGATGAGGAGGCTAGAGAGAACAGTAGAGAGAGCTAGGAATCCGTTTTTCTCCGTTGTTCTTTCATGTTAGACCCGTATTGATCAATTTTGAGCATTTTCCCATAGCTATTTGAGATCTAGTATAGGTTATCAGAAGAGGATGAAGTTGTAAAATCAGGGATTGAAATTTTAAAAGATAATTTAGTTTCGAACTTGGGAGATCCAAAAGCAGATGCAAAGGAGAAATTTGAGTTCTAATTAAGGATAAAAAGAAGATGTTAAAATTGGGGATTTAAAGGAATCCCTAGCATTTTTAGAAGATGAAAATGAAAGTCGTATTCCTTGAATATGAGATGAAAAAATGGTTCTGGTTAATTACGGGTTTGGGATGACCTGAAGTAAGACTATTGCAAGAAATAATTCAGGCTCAATGATTATATTACTCGGTGAGTTTCTCAATTAATGGAGCGGAACGAGTCTGACCCATACATAGAAAGAAAAATCTAATTTCCCAGAATATTAAAAGAGAAGGTGCATTTTACAAAGATAAAGTCAGATACAAGGGGCATGTCCGCGTCCGTATCAGCATGTTCTGGAGCATCATAGGTAGCCACTTCTTCTTCAACACGGGGATGGTTTTCAAAATGAGAATGAACCTTAAAAAAAGTTTGATACGCGCCCCTAACTCCCAGTATGTCCATGAATGAGTCTACTGAAACAGAGTTTCCATGGTTATTGTCACACCCGCAAATGCTCCAAGCAAATTTCTGGCATGGATGTACATGATATCAACATAGTTCAGTGAATCAAACTTCACCCACGAATGCTTCAGCTTTGTAAGTTTGCACCAATGCAAATAACAAACTACACAGTTCTGGAACGGAAGTCTTTAGCCTTTTTTCACTACTTTTTCCTTCTCAAATGCTTACCATAGAGCATTCAAACATTGACATGCATTCACTAAAACAATCATCCAACTAAGAACACTTTAAATATGACAAAATAAACCCATTTTAATTTCATAAAATGGAAGATATACAAAACTTGTCCACTTAGGGACTTACAAAGACTTGGTTCTCTTGAACCAAGTCTTTACCTTACCAAAACTCTCTCTATTTGAGTCTCACAATATTCTATGTAAGCCTACTGATTTTCTCATGCCTTTGTGCTATTTATACAACATCTATAACGTCTAAAAAAAGTGCACAACACTTGCACACGCATGGAACATCCATTTGGAAAGTTCCATAAGCGCCAATAATTGTTCCAACTGACCAGTTTCTTCGCTAACTCAAGCCAGCCTTCTACACCTATTTCCAAGTAGTTATAAACACTCCCTCACGCTTATAAACTTCCTTTATAACCATTTCTCTTTTCTCACACCTTTAGAACACTTGTAAATCCAATAATTAACTCATAACCGTCACTTGAGCCATAACGTGCAAACTTTGCGCATTACCGAACTTGGCCTTGAATCAATACTCAGCCAACATGGCCCTGTAGATATCTTGGCCTAAAGTAATGTAAATATATCTAACATTACACTATAATCTTATCATCCATCCTCTTAACTCATCCATCCTCTCATACTCATGCTTCATATGCCTCACTTAGCCAATTTGCTCGACAATAACAATGCTTACTCTTGCATTACTAGCTTGCTTGTGCTATTCAATCTTTGGACAGCCTTGGACCAATGCATAGGAAAATTATTGGCTTATTATATACTCTTGCATCATCCTTGAGCTTGGGCCAACTGAATTCTCTGGATAGCATCAATTCCAGCACTATATGTTGTATTTTTTTTTTCATTTCGTCCTTTTCTTTCCTTTCCCTCAATGAAGCTTCATTGTGTTGGCCAATAAGCTTCATTACTTGGTCAATATATTTACATTGTAGCATCATCTTTGCACTTCAATGGCCCTGCAGTGTACCGCTATCTTAACTCTTAACAGTATATTCAGTGTAGCGCCATCTTGGTCGTTCACTGACTAGGCCGGCTATGCTGTAATGCGATCCTGAACGATTATCCACATTATCCTCAGGGCTCCAGATTTGCACATGAACATTGTTTGGAAAATATATGTCATCACCTGGATAAGGAGAATCAACAATAATGTCATAGATATCGTCAAAGGGTCTTTTTTGAATGATTGCAAAACTGTTTTCTTTATACTCAAATCTAAGACAATGATAGCTGAATTTGGATGGCAGGTTGAGATAGTTAAATAAGACTTTTGTAACTGGGTAGTTTCCTACTTAAACTAAAATCTTGTATATTAATGGTTTTTCTATATTCACCCAAACCATTACTCCAAGGAAGAAATCAGGTACTGAAACTTCACTACCTAGGCAAACCCTACTAACTTGTCCTAGTTTACATGATATCAACCCAATAATTACCTGACTGCTATGATCATGCTTAGCATTTAAAATGTTAACCTAAATAGGAATTTCTTTATCTGAATTTGTAGATATGTTCATTCCAGGATAATCTTTGGTACAGAAAGAACATTGCCAAAGAGATACCATTGACCATTAGAATAAATCCATGTAAAGTCTTCAGAGGAATGAAAGGTTAGCATAAAATGGTTGGGATCCACTTATCTAATTTGAAATCCAATACTGGGTCCTCAGAAATGATTTAAATCTCCTCTAATTTCCCAGCGGTTGAACAAGTCTGCTGAAAAAACTTATGCAAGAATACTAATATTTCTAATACCAAAATCCCTAATTAACTTCGGTGGAGTTGGTAACAGTCCTACATGACTATGGTTTTCAAATCGTTGTGCTAGATATAATCCACTGAGATGTCTATAAGGATCATAACTTCTTGTCATGATGAGAAAGAGAGTTGTTGTTAGAGCATTGCTCGGTTTAACCCACCAAGCGTTGGTATGTCGAGTTTGGTTGTCATATTTTAGTGAAGCAAAACTCATTTAAGAGTCGCTTGATTTCAATATACTAGATTCAACTTCGTATAGGTTAGCTTGAAAGTATTAGGGTGAGACATTACAAGTATTCCAAATACTTGAAGAAGTGAAGAAGTGCGGAGCTACAACGACAAAATCATCCTTCCACTTGAGGTTAGTGATATTTGACTTGAACTGTTTCATTCCCTAACGTATCTTTCAAGTCATGCATATTGAAAACATAAAACTGCGAATCATGAACACTCTAGATACACATAGTATTAAGGAATACAATATGAAGTTTCTTGCTTAACCATTAAAATTTGTATATAAGACATCGACATAATCATATGAATGCTATTGTGATTATGTATGGGTATGAGGTGGGGGTTTCATCCTAGGGAAAAATGTTTACATGTGTTCTAAGGAAGTAAGTTCATGATATGTGTCGTGAACCGAAAAGGAAATCGCCAGGCGTTATTGGGGCTGTTTTTTATTGCATATCTTATGACCGACCAATATGTGTGATTAGTATAACCGCTCATGACTTGTTTGTGTTCTTGGTAAAACTATTCACATGAGGCCTGACTTATGTATTGGTATGACTTTTATTAGTGAAACCGATCTTAAGTAATCATCTAGGGTATGATCGGGTTGTGAGTTTCTGAACTTATTACTGGGAATAGGGGAACCGATCCTCGTAAGAGGTGCAGTGCATCACAAGGGGAACTGATCCTTGTATGAGGTGCATCAAGGTTTATGGAAGAAAGGGGAACCGATCCTATGAACATGTGCAACACGTTTTTGGGAAGGGGGAACCGATCCTAGTACCTAGTCAGTCGTATCTTTGGTAAGCTTGTGTAACTGTGCACAGTACTCACATGGAGGTAGAACCGAAACTTGTTTTGGTAGAACCGTAAACCCATGAGTTGTGATTGAGTGGAACTTGATCAATCACATAGTTCTTGAAAGTCAGATGAACCAATTCTAAACTTGTTTGGAAGTGTGGTAAATCGGTTTCAACTGAGCAAGCATGGAAAATACTTGCAAGAGTAATATGTTGTCACTCTTTGAACACGGTACATTAATGCTTATTCTATATTGTTCAAAGATATTCCTTAAAGGCTAAGAAGGAAGTAAATCCCAAGATCGAATTTAAATAAGTTAATAATCTTTTTAATTAAGAGTTTTTAATTATATATGGAAAATAAGAATTAGTAATGTGCATTTGCTAATTAAAGATTTTCCAAGGAGATTTCGATCATTATTTTTGGACAGTGCATTCACAGGAATTATGAAAACGAATTTGATGGAGTAATGAAAAATATCTTGAGTATATTTTCGGTTTTGGAAATTCCTTGGTGTCCAAACTTCCTTGTATATAAATACTTTGAGTTTGCATTTCTATCAAACTAATCCTGCGTGACATAGACTTCCTCTTTTGTCTTTGTCACTGGTGAAGCCGCCTATCAGAGAGGAGAGTAATCTAATTAAGTAAAATATCTTACGGCCGCTCAATTTAAAGTCTTCTTTGGGATTGAGAAGCTCTAGCGCGACCCATTGATGGGAAACTAGATATTGCGATTTATCTTTAGTTTTCGTATTGAATTGATTGACTAACGGTGGTTGAACTTTGATTGCACCTAGTTTGTTTATGCTTGAGAATCTTCTTTTCTGATATAATATTCACTCAAACTAGCTCAAGGTTTCGACAGGGATCTTTAGATTGTTGTTAGATCTAAAGACGATCTTATGATAATCCATTGTTAACAGACTCCGTTCTGTGTGTGATTGATCACAAGAGATTCAAGTAGTTCTGTGCAGGTGTTTATTGAAGATCTAAGAAGATTTGAAGACAAAGAAGATATTGAAGATTTCTGACTTGGTTTTTATAATCTTTGGTGTTCACAATAGTTGTTTGTGAAAAAGAGGACCCGACTATAATTGATTTATCCTTTTGGGTATTTTGATAGAACGGTTGAAGAAGATCGGCATCAACACATATCACTTGGTTGAAGAGTATTGTTGGATTAATCTTAACGATTACCTTTAGGTGATTGAACATAAGATATATCTTGGAACCTGGCAAAGGAGTTTATGTTAAGATAAACATGGGAACCTTTGCGCAACTCATATCAATTGTTTGAAGGGATTTGATACCAAACAAATTTGTTGTTCCTTTACTGTTTGGAATATTATCCAAAGAAATTAGTCCAAGTACGTGACTTGTTTACTGGTTGGAGGCGTGGGAATACATACGGAACTAGGTGAACTATAGGTTTAGTTGCTTTGTCTTAACTATACGAAGTTGACTTATTTTGTATAGCGGCTTAATCCTGAGAGTATTCAATTTTGGACTAGGTCCCGGGGTTTTTCTGCATTTGCAGTTTTCTCGTTAACAAAATCTTGCTGTGTCATTCACTTTATATTTCTGAATCATAATTGTTTTATTATAATTAAAGTAAATTGCACAAACATTAATTCATATTTACTTGATACATGAATCCTATTGAGTTTGGTTAAGTCCGAACCTTTATATCAAGTAAACACACTTTGTTGTCGTATTTTCTTGATCTCGTATCCATAGACGATCACACAAAGTGTGAACCGATTTTTTGTATTGTCTCGACTCAGTCCATAGACAATCACTTTCGGGAAAAGGACTTAAAGGAAGGAAAAGTAATAGCTTGAGGTATAATTAGGGTACCCTCGCCTTTTCAACTGGTATCAGAGCAGGCAAACACGAAAAGATCTAACAATCTATGTTTGGTGCGATCCATCCTATAAGAAGATGAATCTTTTGATAGATTTAATCAACGTCTTAAAGATTTTAAACGATCTGAAAGAGGTCTCTGAGGAATATTCATCTGTTTCAGTTAAGATAATTGATGAAAGGATTGAACAAAACCGGTTATGTACTAATGATATCACGAATATCGTGATTGATAGAAAATTGGAAAAAAAATGATGATGAATCTAAGTCAAGAGATTCTCATGATTACTCAATCCTCTTATCAGGACAAGCTAAATAGTCTTGTAAGAAACAAATCAGAAAAAGCTCGAAAAGGAGGTGATATTGCTTAAATCAGAAAATTTGCCTTGTAAAACATATGATTAATCGTGTTAAGAATTTTTTCAAGAACATAACATACCATCCTAAGACTAATGAACATTGTCTTGGAGCTTTTGCACTTAAAACAACCTCACCATTCCAATGGTTTCTGGATAGTGGATGTAGTAGACATATGACAAGTGATCTCTCTTGGTTTATAAACACAGAAGAATACAAAGGAGGCTATGTGACATTCGGAGATGGAAGCAACTGTCTTATCAGCAAAAAGGGGACAATCAAACCTCTAGGTATACCCGAAATTCATGATGTTGCTTATGTTAAAGGTATGAAAGCTAATCTTTTGTCTGTCTGTCAAATCTGTGATAAAGGTCACAAGGTTATCTTCAACATGAAAGGTTGTGATATTGAAGATAAGTCTGGAAAAGTAATTTTCCGAGGACGAAGAAGTATAAATAATTGTTATCTTCTAGATATACAATCTAATTTATATTGTAACTTAACTAAGTTTGAGTCTACTCATTTATGGCATGAACGTTTTGGCCATATCAATTATCGAATTCTAGGAAAACTCATTAATAAAGAACTTGTCAAAGGAGTTCCAAAGATCAACACTAAAGTAGAAGGCGTTTGCGGTGCATGCCAAAAAGGTAAGCAAGGAAAAATTTCACACAAACTTTCTCGAGATATAGCCACTCGTGCTCCTCTCGATCTTATTCATATGGATTTTTTTGGTCCAATCCAACAAGCATCAGTTGGAGGAAATAAGTATGCTTTAGTAATGGTAGATGATTATACTCGATTTACTTGGGTTGCCTTCCTAAAGAACAAAAATGACACTCTTGAAGAGTTCAAAATCATTGTGAATAGAATTCAATATGAACAAGGTCGCAGACTTAAGAAAATTATAAACGATCGTGGTACAGAATTCAAGGATACTAAATTATATGAATACTGTAATAGTCTTGGAATAAGTCATCAATTCTCAGCTCCCATTACACATCAGGAAAATGGAGTAGCGGAAAGAAAGAATATAAATATTCAGGAAATGGCAAGAGTCATGCTTCACAACAAAAATTTACCATTAACCTTTTGGGAGGAAGCTGTGTTTATAGCATGTTATCTTATAAACAGAGTCTACTTAAGGTCAAAAACTCTAAATACCCCATATGAATTATGGTATGGAAGAAAACCCAATCTAGGCTACTTAAGAATCTTTGGTAGTAAATGTTATATCCACAAAGATAGAGAACACAGAGGAAAATTTTATTCCAAAAGTGATGAAAGAATTTTTCTTGGGTATGCTTCTGACAGTCGTGCTTTCAGGGTGTACAATCTCCGAACTAAAGTCATGATGGAATCAATTAATGTGGTCATTGATGACATTAGTGATTTTTATCAAGATAATCATACTGCAGCAGAGCTTCCACCCTCTGAGATTGTCATTAAAGAAAAACAGGCTAACATTGAAACATCTGTAGTTCCTTTAATCAATGATACTGATGAAAGGATGATAATGAGAGTATTGTTGAACAACCCAATGATATTGAAACTATTGGTAAAAAACCTGTTAAATGGGTACATCAAAGACACTCGTCTGAAGACATCATCGGTGATGTCAGAGCTAGAGTTATGACTCGAAGAGAACTTCAGAATGTCTATCACTATTCGTGTTTCCTTTCATCAATAGAGCCGAAAAATATTGATGAAGTACTCAATGAACCTGCCTGGGTAAATTCAATGCATGAAGTTAACTCAATCAGTTTGAAAGACAGGAAGTATAGAAACTTGTTCCTAAACCTCCAGGAGTAAACATTGTTGGAACAAAGTGGATCTATAAGAACAAATCAGATGAGTTCGGAACAATCGTCAGGAATAAAGCTAGACTCGTTGCTCAAGGATACTCGCAGATAGAAGGTATAGATTTTGATGAAACTTTTGCTCTTGTTTCTCATTTAGAATCAATAAGATTATTGCTTGCATATGCTTGTTATCTTAAGATAAAACTTTTTCAAATGGATATTAAATCTGCCTTTTTGAATGGGGATCTAAAAGAAAAAGTTTATGTGGCTCAACCTAAAGGATTTGAAGATTCATTATTTCATGATTATGTTTTTAAACTTAAGAAGGCATTGTATGGCCTAAAACAAGCCCCAGAGCTTGGTATGATAAACTAACATCCTTTTTACTCCCAAAGGGATTCTCTAGAGGAGGTGCTGATAAAACTCTTTTCACCAAATGGAGTGGAAAAAATGTGCTTGTAGCACAAATTTATGTAGATGATATCATCTACGGTTCCACTTCAAATACTCTAACGGACGAGTTCTTGAATCTTATGAGTGGGGAATTTGAAATGAGTAATTTTGGAGAATTATCATATTTCCTTGGTTTACAAATACATCAACAAAATGATAGTATTCTTCTTTCCCAAGAAAAATATGCAAGGAATTTAGTCGAACTAAAAGATGCACAACCCATGGCTACTCCAATGCCAACTACTGGAAAACTTCAGTCAAATCCAGGAGAAAAATCAGTTGATCAAAAACTTTATAGATCTATGATAAGGAGTTTGTTGTATCTAATTGCAACAAGACCAGACATTGCCTTCAGCGTGGGATGTTGTGCTAGATTTCAAGCCGACCCTAAAGAATCACATCTCAAAGCTGTAAAACGAATCATTAGATAGTTAAAGTTACAATAGATTATGGTCTATCATACTCTATGGATACAAACAATAATCTAGTTGCCTACTCTGATGTTGATTGGGTAGGATGTGTAGAAGATAGAAAAATTACCTCTGGTGGTTGCTTCTATGTTGGCCAAAATCTTGTTGCTTGGCATAGAAAAAAACAGAATTCACAGTCCTTATCAACCTGTGAAGCGGAATACATTGCTGCTGGTACATGTTGTACTCAACTTTTGTGGATGAAGCAAATGCTCATCGACTATGGGATCAATATTCCTAATATGAATATCCTATGTAATAATTCAAGTGCTATTCACTAATTGAAAATCCAGTCGAACATTCTCGAACCAAACGTATAGATATCTGATATCACTTTATTAGAGAATTATATGAGAATGAGACTATCAAATTGGAATATATTCCTTCCGAACGTCACTTAGCTGACATTCCCACAAAACCCCTAGATAGGGAAACTTTCGAAAATTTAAGAAAATACATAGGGATTGTCAAGGTACATTAAGTACCTGATGAAGATAGTTATCAATTCTCCCGGAAGAAAAAAGCGATGGAATCATATTTGGAGAAGTTGGATGCGAAATTGAGGTAACAATCTTGTTAGTTAATTATTTTCCTGTTTTAAGAAAAGCCTATTTTTATTTGATATATATAAATATATTGCTTTTGCTTAAACGAAATAGTTGGTACAATTGATGTGTTTATTCCATTATGCATGTATGGATGTGTGTGTGATTCAATTGTTTACGGTTAAGTAAAACTTTTGTTATCTTGCTATGTTGTGTGATATCAATAGTTTAGGCTTACAAAATTTGGTGCAATGGCGGTGCTTTAATGTTTATGTTAATTCAATTGCTTCCAGTTAAGTAAAACAATTGTTATTTTGTTTTATTGTGTGGTATCAATTGTTTAAGGTTACAAAATTTCGGTGCAATAGTGAAACTTTGGTTTATGTGTGTTGTTTTTATTGTATCCAGTTGAGGTGAATAATTATGCAAGTTGATTTATTGGTTGGTAGGAATTATTTATGGCTTAACGAATGAATATGTTGACGGGACAAGTTGTTTAGTCCAATTTGATTCCGGATAAGCTAAACTAAGTTAATTCTGATCTTAGTTAGACTTATCAAAGCGGAGGTTCGGTTATTCAAGTTTAGACAAAATCCTAAACAAGAAAATGCTAGGTAACTAACCTAGTATTTGGCTTGTTTGAAATCTAAAGGTCTAAGTTATATGGATAATTAGAACCTGGTGAGAAAAATGGAGTTTATCTTTGTTTTGGTCTTATCGAATGAAGCGGTTGTATTTATACAATAGGTTTAGCAAAGGAACTAAGTTGCTTAGCTGATTTTTGGTTCGCTAAACTAGTTGGGAAAATTGCTTCGGGCAATTATTTCCGTGATAACATATCAAAACATAACTACTTGTAGTTTCGGTTTTGATATTGGTTATCAAAAATGGCATGTGGAACCCTCGTGCTTGACTCAACAGGCTGCAAGTCTATTTTGAGATTTGTAAGATCCTTTTCATGTTGTCCTTTATTTGTTCGCTTCTTTGTCATTTTTGTGACAAAAAGGGGGAGAAATAATGGAGTAAACAAGTGATGCTGGTATCAATTTATGGTTGATTGGTGTCATTATGGAAGAGAACAATGGTGCTTGAACGTTTATCTAACGAATGAGGAAAAGCATAGACTAAGGGGGAGTAACATATCATATGATTGGGATAACAAAGACGTGCAGATTGAAAATCTACCTATCTCACATTTAGGGGGAGTATGAGCTTTGTTATTATAATGTCAACAACGACATTTTAAGGATTGAATTAATGCAGGTTATGTGATGTTGGATTCGGGAATCAAGCGTATGTGTAATGAATTATTGTTATTTGTTTATCCATATGATTGTAAGAGTTTTGTCACTAAAATTGACAAAGGGGGAGATTGTTAGAGCATTGCTCGGTCGAACCCACCAAGCATTGGTATGTCAATTTTGGTTGTCATATTTTAGTGATGAAAAACTCATTTAAGAGTCGCTTGATTTAAATGTACTAGAGTCAACTTCGTATAGGTTAGCTTGAAAGTATTAGGGTGAGACATTACAAGTATTGCGAAGACTTGAAGAAGTGCGGAGCTACAACGACAAAATCATCCTTCCACTTGAGGTTAGTGATATTTGACTTGAACTGTTTCATTCCCTAACGTATCTTTCAAGTCATGCATATTGAAAACATAAAACTACGAAGCATGAACACTCTAGATAGACATAGTATTAAGGAATACAATATGAAGTTTCTTGCTTAACCATTAAACTTTGTATATAAGACATCGACATAATCGTATGAATGTTATTGTGATTATGTATGGGTATGAGGTGGGGGTTTCATCCTAGGGAACAATGTTTACATGTATTCTAAGGAAGTAAGTTCATGATATGTGTTGTGAACCGAAAAGGAAATCGCCAGGCGTTATTGGGGCTGTTTTTCATTGCATATCTTATGAACGACCAATATGTGTGATTAGTATAACCGTTCATGACTTTTTTGTGTTCTTGGTAAAACTATTCACATGAGGCCTGAGTTATGTATTGGTATGACTTTTATTAGTGAAACCGATCTTAAGTAATCACCTGGGGTATGATCGGGTTGTGAGTATCTGAACTTATTACTGGGAATAGGGGAACCGATCCTAGTAAGAGGTGCAGTGCATCACAAAGGAAACCGATCCTTGTATGAGGTGCATCAAGGTTTATGGAAGAAAGGGGAACCGATCCTATGAACATGTGCAACACGTTTTTGGGAAGGGGGAACCGATCCTATGGACATGTGTAGTGCATACAAGTTAGATACCAAATATATGTGGGGAACCGATCCTAGTACCTAGTCATCCGTATCTTTGGTAAGCTAGTGTAACTGTGCACAGTACTCATGAGTTGCGATTGAGTGGAACTTGATCAATCACATAGTTCTTGAAAATTATATGAACCAATTCTAAACTTGTTTGGAAGTGTAGTAAATCGTTTTCAACTTTCAAGTGAGCAAGCATGGAAATACTTTCAAGAGTAAGATGTCGTCACTCTTTGAACACGGTGCATTAATGCTTATTCTATATTGTTCAAAGATATTCCTTAAAGGCTAAGAAGGAAGTAAATCCCAAGATCGAATTTAAATAAGTTAATAATCTTTTTAATTAAGGGATTTTAATTATATATGGAAAATAATAATTAGTAATGTGCATTTGCTAATTAAAGATTTTTCAAGGAGATTTCGATCATTATTTTTGGACAGTGCATTCACAGGAATTATGAAAACGAATTTGGCGGAGTAATGAAAAATATCTTGAGTATATTTTCGGTTTTGGAAATTCCTTGGTGTCCAAACTTCCTTGTCTATAAATACTTTGAGTTTGAATTTCTAGCAAACTAATCCTGCGTGACATAGACTTCCTCTTTTGTCTTTATCACTGGTGAAGCCGCCTATCGGAGAGGAGAGTAATCTAATTAGGTAAAATCTCTTACGGCCGCTCAATTTAAAGTCTTCATTGGGATTGAGAAGCTCTAGCGCGACCCATTGGTGGGAAACTATATGTTGCAGTTTATATTTAGTTTTCGTATTGAATTGATTGACTAACGGTGGTTGAACTTTGATTGCACCTAGTTTGTTTATGCTTGAGAATCTTCTTTTCTGATATAAGATTCACTCAAACTAGTTCCAGGTTTCGACATGGATCTTTAGATTGTTGTTAGATCTAAAGAAGATCTTGTGATAATCCATTGTTAACAGACTCCGTTATGTGTGTGATTGATCACAAGAGATTCAAGTAGTTGTGTGCAGGTGTTTATTGAAGATCTAAAAAGATTTGAAGACAAAGAAGATATTGAAGATTTCTGACTTGGTTTTTATAATCTTTGGTGTGCACAATACTTGGTTGGGAAAAAGAGGAACCGACTATAATTGATTTATCCTTGTGGGTATTTTGATAAAATAGTTGAGGAAGATCGGCATCAACACATATCACTTGGTTGAAGAGTATTGTTGGCTTAATCTTAACGATTACCTTTGGGTGATTGAACATAAGATATATCTTGGAACCTGGCAAAGGAGTTTATGTTAAGATAAACAAGGGAACCTTTGCGCAACTCATATCACTTGGTTGAAGAGAGTTGATACCAAACAGATTTGTTGTTCCTTTAATATTTGGAATACGATCCAAAGGAATTGGTCCAAGTACGCGACTTGTTTATAGGTTGGAGGCGGGGGAATACAGATGAAACTAGGTGAACTATAGGTTTAGTTGCTTGGTCTCAACTATACGAAGTTGTCTTATTTTGTATAGCGGCTTAATCCTGAGAGTATTCAATTCTGGACTAGGTCCCGGGTTTTTCTGCATTTGCGGTTTCCTCGTTAACAAAATATTGTTTTGTCATTCACTTTATATTTCTGAATCATAATTGTTTTATTATAATTAAAGTAAATTGCACAAACGTTAATTCTCATTTACTTGATACGTGAATCCTATTGAGTTTGGTTAAGTCCGAACCTTTGTATCTAGTAAACACACTTTGTTGTCGTATTTTCTCGATCTCATATCCATAGACGATCACACAAAGTGTGAACCGATTTGTTGTATTGTCTCGACTCAGTCCATAGACAATCACTTTCGGGGAAATGACTTATAGGAAGGAAAATTAATAACTTGAGGTATAATTGGGGTACCCTCGCCTTTTCAGTTGTAAAGATGAGAAGCTTTCATAAAATTCAGAGAAGAAAGGGAATAAGATAGACATGATGAAGATCAGATTTTAGCATAAATGAAATTTTAAAAACTCATGGAGATGAATGAATGAGTTAAATAAGCATTCATGTAAACTAGTCAAAATATTATGGACACCCATGACTGAAGTGTAACACTAAAACTAAAAGCATGGAGATAGTTCTCCAATTTGTAGTTTACAGGACTATCCTAGGTTAAATAAACTATGATATGATGGTATGAGGTCAGAATTTTGGGTCTGGTGAGGTATTGGCAATACTAGATTTAGGGGAGTTTGACTTATGGAAACATTTTGGACTCCCTTTTGTAGGGGTGAGCAATGGATGGGTGGATTTGGTATCACTGCAATCCAGTCCATCTAATTGGTGGATTCAAAAAAATTGCCATGTCGAATTCATTATCCATTGGATTTGACACTCATGGAAGAGCGGACTGAGTTTTGAGTAGATTTGCGGATTTAAAAAGAAAAACATAAATGTTCTACAAGAATAATGCAACGTAGTTTTAAAACTTGAAATTTACTTGGACATAACAAGAGTAACATAACGTCTTTCCAACAACCAAAACCAAAAATAAAATATTCATCAATATGAAGGTCTCCGATCAATCCAAAATTCACAATTTTGGAGTGTCTTTTAGGACTTTCAATGCATATAAAAAGCTACTATGTATATGTACAAATAGAACGGAAACAAAGTTCTCTGAAGAAAAAAAAAACATTATATATATTACATATCAATTTAGCTTTCATATATATGTACAATACCAACATTTATTTTAGGGTCGAGCGTCCAACAGATAGGTGATGTTCCACCCACGTTCAATCCGTGAAAACAACGGTTCTCAAAAAAATCACCTCAGTTCAATCTGCCAAGAGATGAATTGGGTATCCATCCGCCCCAAATGCGGATTTGATCGGATAAAATATGCGGATTTGAATGTTTTGCTCATCCCTGCCCTTTTTCCATGCAAGTTAAGTGAATTAAGAGATTTTAAAAAATTTCTTAACAAAAATCTACATCTTGTGATAGTTGTGTGGAGGGCGACGGTGGGTCTACGCAAAAGCCATATGCGGGAGTGGTTTTGGACAATTTATTTGGACGGTCACCAAAGGAAAATTGGTCTTGTAATCACTCCTCCTTTAGAAGGCTAAGTCGTATGAGCTCACACGTTGCACGGTGAGCATGACACCCATCTCAAATTAAATTAGATAAAAGATTTCTACTACACCAATTTTGGAGAAGACAAGTGTCGTAACGTTATTGGTCGAAGATTTCTTTTTAAAAAAAACACCCCCTTAGTAGAGAACGTTATTGGTCCAAGCCCCCTGATTTTAACGGCCAAATACTAAAACCGTTAGTAGAAACGTGGGTGTACAAGATTTATGTGTTGCTTTACACCTAATTAAAAAATTACACCGGGTTTACACCAAATACTTAACTGGACGTTAAGTAACACCGTTAAGTAACACCATCAAGCAGGGACGTTACGTCAAAATCTTATTAACTGAAAATATTTCCATGTTTTAATTTTTATACAAAAAAACGTTAAACTAAAAAGATAACAAAAATAAATGTAAAAATTCTTTTACCAATTTCCGTATTTTTATACCAAAAACATTATCTAAAAATCTTTTGAACAATTTCATTAATTTCCATATATTGGTTTTTATACCAAGTTGTTTTTTTTTTCTTTTTTAATCTTCACCGTGTATATACGGTTTGAAAAAAATCATGAACTAAATTTTCTTAATATGTTTTTGGTTATATTAGTTTTTTTTTTCCGTTCTCAGGGGTGCAGCAAGATAACAATGCGAAAGATTGTCTTAAATTATAGATGCTATATTTTCTTGACCATACACGACAAATAAACTTTGTAACACCTCTGATAGTTTTCTTGATGATTATGAGTTTATGAAGCACGGATTTACGTCATAATCATTGTCTCTATCTTTTTTTTTTATTATTTATTTACATCATAATCTCTTTATAAATTACATTCTAATACTGCTTTTATACTTATTTTAATCTTCCTCCTTTTAGTTTTTGTTTTTTTTCGTTTCTAATGGTGATCTCTTCTCTCTTTTTTAGCACATAACAACACACATTCTTAAGCCATTGATGTCCACATCTTAGCCTTCACGTCAATGCAAATATTAATTTTCTTAGATTCCAAATCGTGATCGGGACGAGACGAAGCCGAACCACACCAAATCAAAAATAGATGGTTTTTGGGTTCACCCGATGCGCATCACGGGCACAAAATCTAGTTCTAATAAAGAGAGAAAGGTTTATGAGCTCGATATTCATTTTGCCAATTTTAGCAAAAGAGTGTAAGAAAACAAGAAACCCACGTCACTATGGATAAAAGAACCAGTTAAACTGGCCACAGCTCAGGGTGTACTCATCTTTCTGATAATTGTCATACGGTGGGCTGGTTCAATACTTCAATGTGACCTATTTGCAAGTAATTATGAAAACAGTGAAAGAGTTGGTTGCAACAATGTCCACTAAGATTTACACAAATAGCTCCTGGACCCATCAATGCCACGGCTATATTTGTGACAATAAGTTGACTAATAGGACTTGGCACTTGGCTTCAAAACTCGTACATTAAGATACCTATCAACACGAGGTTTTCATATTATTTCATTGCTTATTGATCAATCAAACAGTCATTGCTTCAAAAAAAAAAAATCAAACAGTCATGGCTTCATCATTTCCAAGTTCGAAATACGTCTGGAAGATCGAAAACTTTTCTAGCTTGAAGAGTGATAGACATTACTCTGATGTGTTCATTGCATTTGGTCTTAAGTGGTGTGCTCTTAGTGTCACACTTCTTTTCTTACTTTCTTGCATCTTTCTTCTTGATTATCTGCTGTTGAGATCTCATATATAAGTTCGTGTTAATTTGTGTAATAACAAGGCAATTGAGTATCGATCCAAAAGGAACCCATGTAACTTACCCATCAAATAAAGGACGCATAACTCTGAATGGAACTCACTTAGTGATATTCCTTTCTTGTGAAGAGGCTGCTGGATCGTGGTACACTCATTGCAATTTCGCCATTATCGATCAACAAGATAGAGCGCAAACAAGAAATTATGGTATATATTTTTTAACTTCATGTTTTTTACCTGGAAGATCCTGAAAATTTGATTCTTACTTCTTCGAGTTTGAATTTGTGATCAGATGGAGAAGGCGAATGCGGTACGTATGCTTCTGGCAGAGCTATTGGACCCAAGAAAGGATTTGTCATGTGTGATACAGTTGTTTCATCAAAGTCGAAATCCTGTCCGCTATCAAAATAATAAAGTCTATTACGGAAAACGGGAAAAGGTTAGAATTTGCTTTCTCCATTTTCCTATCAGTCATAAGTCATGTCTTAGTGAAAGAGCACTAATTCACATACTAGTACTGATTGGTCTAAATTTTGCGTTTTATAAATGTTTTCGTGTACTAATTCAGGCACCCCCTGCGAAGGAAGAACGGCCTCGTCCACCGGAAACAGACCCAGTTCCGTGAAAAGAAAGAACCCCAAAGAAGATGAAAGCACACATACACCCAAAAGAAAGATGCATTTTTGAGTTTTGTTGCACGTAGATTTGACCGATTTGATACTCTTATCTGTAAAAAATAAATACCTACGAACGTCCGTTTTTATACACGTTAAAACGGTCACACCCATATACCGTGGCCGTGAGGGTCTCCGAATCCCGTGCCTTTATTATGCCGATAAATAGGAAAAAAACGTCAGTTTTTTAGTACATTTTTTCAGTTTTTATACACGTTATAACCGTTTTTCTAAAATTAGTTTGAATGTTTTTTTCTTCTAAATAACATTTTAACGTGCATTTTTTAGAACTGTTTTCCCGTTATCACGCACGTTATAACCGTGTAAATAACTTTCTTACCATTTCTTTTGATTTTTTTCTTTCTCTGGATTGAAAGCTTAAAACTTCGAATTAAATTTTTTTAAATGATAGAAGGAAACTAACTACAGGATTAAAAACTTCAAATTTAAAAAACATAGGATTGTTAAACTAGTATTCATCATTTAAAAAGCTACGCGAACCAACTACGAGCACCACCTTTTTTCAAGTATTCTTTATTTTCTCGACGGTTCCTTTCCACATCATAGTCATCGTTGTCGGGGTACTGGATATCTTCGTTTGCATAAGTATCATCATCATAATAACCATCATTATCGTTATCATAACCTCCTTCAGTATCATCATTATTGTTACCTACTTCATTATTATTATCAATATTAGAATTATATCCTTCATACATATGTTGAACACCATGGTCATAGTGATCGTAAGTGTAACGAGAATCATATGTTGGATTCACATTCTCATAACATTGTGTATTGTCTCCAAATGAAAGATTACCAAAGTCATAAACAAAGTCACTCACCGGTAACCTTTCGTATGGGATTTGAACTTCAGGATCATGCCAGTTGTATGGTAGAGGGACATGCTCTGGATTATTAACGGCCTCCTCTTCCAGCATATTTAATCATTGTTCTTCTTGAGGTAAAACCGGTGTTTCATCTTCCCCCGCTATCCAGTCAAGCATATTGTCATCCCTCAGTAGACTATGAACGTCGTGAACATCAATGTTATGTCTCCTTGCTTTACCTTTAATTCTTTGTTGCTCCGACTTCAAATTTTACTGGACATACACCAGATCATTTAATCTCGATGAAAGTAAACGATCGCGTAGTTTGGTGTGGATCCTTTCAAACACACTCCAATTCCTCTCTGATCCAGACGATGTATTTGTTTGACTTAATATCTTTACTGCAATATTTTGGAGGGATGGATACTCAGCACCATAAGATAACCACCAACTTAAAAGATCACCATGTTGAGCTGCAATACATGCCGATGGTGCTGCAAATTGACCTTGCATCATTCGCATTCTTCCTGCCTACAAAGAAAAGTACAATTGTTACTAGAAATTCAAATTACTTAATTATACATATTTGGAGATAGTATTAGTAATTTTGTGCCTTTAGCATGCATTGTGCTTGTTCTTGCGGGCCACTAACCATTTTTGATATAACCATTTTTGATATAACTTCAAGAAGACAAATTTACATTACTGCTCGAAAGAAATTTCATTATTGATGAGATTAGTTGTCGGGTTAAAGATGTAATAAGGATTGAGAAAATACGATGCAGCGTGAAGAGCAGAACTCAACTGAATTTTCCATCGTTTCTTTATTACACCCACGATAGAAGCATTTCGGTTTGATCCCAAACCCATTTGTATAGTTTCCACACATGTAGCAAGTGCATGGAATAAATAGCCCATGGTGGGTTTGTCTGAGTCCAAGAAACGAATCATTTTCAATAAAGGACCAACCATTATGCATGCATTTTGACATGTCGTCCAGAACATGAAATAATATTCTTCACTTGTCTAGATTGTTTAGTTTTTGCCTCATCCGATTTCAGAAATTCCTTGTCCAGAAATAGACTCTCAATAGCATTACATTGATCAATGATGCTTTTGATTGCAATAAAATTCGTTGAAAACCTTGTTAAGCCAGGTGGCGCAATAGATTGCGTCCTGCAGAATGTTGTCGAAATCTATCAAGAACCCAACCATGATTGTAAATAAATTTTCTAATTTGTCTTGCTTCTCCGATCACGCCTTTAGCAAATGGGAATGTTTCCATATCTTCCAACATCAAGTCCAATAGTGAGCAGCACAAGGAACCCAGAAAAATGTGCCATATTCTGATGCCAATCTCTTACCTATGAAAACAAAAATAGAAAGAAGTTAATGATTAATATATTCCCAATATATATATATATAATAAAATGAAGTTATTCTTAGTTACCTGCAACTTTGATTTGGGATCCTTGATCTGTTACTAATTGAACAATATTTCTCGGACCGACATCATCTATAACGTGCTTGAACAAAGTAATTAAATACTCTGTTGTCAACCGATTATGTTCAATGTCGACACTTTTCAAAAATGTAATGCCACTATACCACTCTAAACTAGAAAGTTTACAATCGTACGGTTGTTATTGCTTTTCCAACCATCAGACATGAGTGTACAACATATTCTCTCTAGTAATGTCATTGGACAGACACCACATCTTTTTCAATCATTTGTTTTTTGGAAGTTAATATGGAATTCGACAACTTATAAGCTGATGGAACTATATAGGATTGGCCAAAATTTGCAACTGCACTAAATGCCTCGTGGTACTGAGATGAGTTAGCCACATTGAAGGGAATATCATTTGCATAGAAAAAATGTCCAACAGAAGAATCGACTTTTTCCCGACATGTTTTGCTTTTGCCAAATTTTGACATCGAAGGTTGTGAATCCCTAGAAGGGTTATATTGTCCTCACATATCCACAGATATCCTAGGTGGATGGCCGCATAGTAGACCTAGGTATTTCTGCAGAGGCCCGAGGACCGTGCGATGTACCCTCTCTGGCATGAATATTCTTATTTTTTCGTCCAAAAAGGTTCTTTAAAAACCCAGTCTTTTTCTTTTGTGTGACCGGTACTTGTTCTTCTTCTGCATGAAAATATGATTCTTCTTCATCTATACTAGGGTTGTCAATGGGTACCCGTTACCCGCTACCCGGAACCGGACCCGCTAAATCGGGTCCGGTTCTGGGTCCTAAAGTTGGACCCATTAGCAACTTAGGACCCGACGGGTAATACCCGTCGGGTACCCGTTTATTTAACCTTTTGATCATTTTTTTAGCAAAATTATAGGTATTTTTGCTAGTTTCGGCTTTGAATTTTTTTGATTTTTGATTTTTTTCTTACATTTAATATTTATTTAGTACATTAATAAAGAAATAATAATAAATTTTTATAAAAATAATTTATATTCAAGTTAAAAAGAGAAAGAAATTAAGATTTTAATAGTTTTTTTAATACCCAACGGGTATCCGAGACTTTAAACGGGTCCGGTTCTGGGCCAACACATTATGGAACCGGACCCAGAACCGTTACGACCCGGAACCGATGTTGATATGCCGGGTCCGGTTCTGGGCCATGTACTACCCGAGAGGACCCGGACCCGTTGACAGCCCTAATCTATACCACACACAGGGTTCCATGGCTCATTATTATACACTTGTTCTGAATCTTCGTTATCAGATTGAGAACACATATGACTTTATATAGTGAAAAGCATTTTAAAACACCTATGTAAAGAATATAAACATGATTATCGAATTATACACATTTCTTATACTAACAATGATCAAATAAAATGGTAGTATTAGAATTTCTTAATGATATAGGTCATCTATTAGTTGGACAAAATTTTAAAATTAATAGGTCATATATTTAGGGACTTGGGGAGTATTAAAAAAAAAAAACCTAGTAACAACGTTTTTTAGACGCGTTAAAACGTTTTCACGCACGTTATAACCGTTACATAGGAAATTCATATCATAATTTTTGTTTTTTTTCTATTTAACCGTTACAACGCCCGTTATTTTCAAAAAAAAAGTCCAAAAAACGTTTTTTCCTATATAACGCGTTTTTTGCCTAAAACGTGTTCAAACCTGTGAAAACGCATTATAACGGTCATGCCTAGTGTACGTGACCTGAGCCGTAACCCGTTTTTCAAACCTTGCTCCCTATAAGTAAGTAGGTTCCGCTTTGAATTGCTTGATCATGTTTTGTGATTTGAACGTCTATGTGGTCCCATGTCCCATTTTCGTGACCAACGTTATCAAAGCAAAGACTTTTGAGGGAAAAAACTCTTCGAGTGATCCTCCACCTTTTTCCACGTTTTTAAGGTTTATATTTATTTATGAGAATTCTTTTGCATTGAAAATGGCCAATCCATGTGGCCTCTCATTGAACAAGAAATGGAACTTTTTGTTTAGATAATATATGCAGTGTAGCAGCCAGAGATGGTGAAGCTAGAAAGGGGTTGCCCTGTTTAAGAGTCCGGAAGATACCAGTGTCTAAAATTCATGTGAAAACCCTCACGACGAAATTGATCCCCCTCTATCCGGCTGGTCGTTTTCATATTTTCTTATACACGAGGCAGTTAAATCCAAATCAATGACTTGATGCCTATTGCTAGCAATTGGTACGCCATATACATAATTTTTTTGGAGATGCATCTAAAGACTTGCTTGTTTCAGGAAGCTTATTGTTTGCTATTATTAAAGAGTTGGTCGCACATAAAATCCTCTTGAAACCATTTGGTGTTAGCCCAGTTGGCCAGGAGCCTGACTCTCAAATAAGAGGTCAGCGGTTCGAGTCTCCGCTCAAATATTAACAAACTAACATTAACATAACATTCTTTACCAATCAAAAAAAAAAAAAAAACTATATTTTGTATAGCCACCTCCATATTTGGTCTCAGACTTTCAGCACTCGAGCATCCAAGAGAATCCAATATTCTCTCTCGAAATGATTTTAATATTTTCGGGTGAACAAGGGTCACCAATGGGTAATTGGTCTAGTGGTATGATTCTCGCTTAGGATGCGAGAGGTCCCGAGTTCATTTCTCGGATTGCCCCCAGATGTTTTTGAATCTCCAACTCCGATAACAAGAACTGATTTGGAGGAGATCCTTTTTTTGTTTTGAACTCTCGGATTGCCCCCAGATGTTTTTGTTCTTTAACTAGACATGTCAAAAGCTTTTGACAGATTAGAATGGTCATTTCTTATCAAGGTTCTTCAAAGTTTTGGTTTTGATGATGATTGGTGTCAACTTATACATCAGTGTATTAGTACTTCTACCCTGTATTGCTTAATGGATCCCCTTGTGAAGAGTTTACTCCTTCAAGAGGAATAAGACAAGGAGACCCTTTATCTCCTTATCTTTTCATTCTTACAATGGAATGGTTTTCAAGAAATCTTCTAGTGGCTCATGATACAAAATCCATTCAGGGTATAACAGCAGCAAGAGGAGCTCCTCCAATTAATCATTTGCTGTTTGCAGATGATTGTCTCATTTTCACTCAAGCAAATTTAACCAGTGTGAATAATCTCCTTGGTATTCTAAAGGATTTTAGTTCACAATCTGGTCAAGTCATCAATTTTGACAAATCTTCAGTCTTCTATAGTAATAATTTGGATCCTGCTTTATGCAACAATCTCAATAATATACTGGGTGTTACTTTAATGAAGGAAAATGAGAAATATTTAGGTTCTCCTCTCCTTATTGGTAAGTCTAAAGTTAAAGCCTTTGAATAAATTCAACTAGCTTTTGAGAGAAGACTTGGAAACTGGCAAGGTATTAACATGCACCAGGCTGGCAGATCAACAATGGTAAAGGCAGTTCTCAATGCAGTTCCTATGTATCAAATGAGTTTTTTCAAGATTCCCAAGAAGCTACTTAATAAACTTGATTCAATTCAAAGAAAATTCCGGTGGGGGTTACAAGTCCAAGAGAGGTTTGAATATAATAGCTTGGGAAAATATGTGTATTTCTAAGGATATTGGGGGTCTTGCTTTTAGAGATTTAGAAAAGCATAATCATGCTCTTATCACCAAGTTGGCATGGAGAATTGCTCAACAATCAGATCACCTGTTGACCAAACTTCTGAAGGCAAAGTACTTCAAAAATGAAGAATTTCTACATATCATTGATGAAAAGAAGAACTCTTCATGGACCTGGAAAGGGATTGAACTGGGATTATCCATCCTTCAAGATAATTACTGCATGGAGATCAATAATGGCAAAGGAACTAGAATTTGGGTAGACAGGTGGATCATTGGTTTAGACTATAAAGTAGAACCTTTGCATCCCACTCACCTTCAGTTTGATTTTGTAAGTGAGCTGATTATTTATGAGACCAACAGTTGGAATTTACCACTCATCAACACTTTATTCACTCCAGATAATGTTGAAAGAATAAAACTAATGCAAGTTTCAGTACAAGAAGATGATATAATTAGGTGGATTCCCTCTAGAGATGGAAATTTTTCAGTGAAAAGTGCTTACAATAAGCTAATGGAGAAAAATGTTCAGCAACAGATAGCACTAAATGTTGTTCCTAATGCAGTTTGGAAGGCCCTCTGGAAGATGAAGTTGCCACATCGTATCGAATTGTTTATCTGGAAGTGTTTAAAAGGAAATGTGCCTACAAGAATTAGATTATCTCAAGCTATGCACTCTATGGAAACGCACTGTGAGATTTGCAAACATGATGATGAATCACTGTATCACCTTCCCATCAGTTGTGCTCATGCAAAAGCTGTCTGGAGATCTCTGAATATCAGTATTGATGAAATCATTAATAACTGTCATACTGTAAGAGATTGGATCATCTCTTGGTTTCAAGGAGTGCAAAATGTCGACACATGTGAAAGGCAGACTTGGAGAGAACTCTTGATGGTGGGATGCTGGATCATATGGAAAGAACGATGTGATTGTGTATTCCAGGAAAAAACTCTGCATCCACTCACTACAACTTCTAGAATTCAGTACCAGTTACTGAGTTTCAACAATACTACCCAAGATAAAACTTCATATTCTGTCTCGACAGTACCCAACTCAACTTCTTTACAGGATAAGCATATTCATGATAATCTGCACAATAATCCTTCTGTAGATACGCATATTTTATGCAATCTGCAATCCACTCATGCTAATGATAATACATCTTTTAAAATTCATGTTGATGCTTCATTTGATGATAACACTAATGAGTGCGGTACTTGTATTGTTCTTTTAAATGTTGCACGGGAATGTACAGGCTTCAAAGGAACCTATGCAACTGGAATAATGGATGCTGAAATGGGGGAATGCATGGCAGTGCTAGAAAGTCTAAATTGGGCTAAAGCTATGGATTTAGACATAATACACTTGCTTGCTAATGCTGAACTAGTAGTCAATTCTATCAAGAATAACATCCCTCTAGAAAGCTCATAAGAAACATAAAACTTCTTCGGGAGTCTTTTTCTTTTGTTAATGTTAGTTATGTCAGTAGGAACTTTAATCAATTAGCAGATTCAGTTTCTAAGAAAATTAGGAGGACAAATTGTCAGTTGAAGAATTCAATATTAACATTAATTATATTGAATCCTTACTACAAACCTTTGTTGATTATGATTAATTTTTTAATAAAATTCATTAGTTATCTAAAAAAAACTCCAATAACACGAATTAAGAGGTCTCCTTTTTGATCAAGAGTTTTGCAATACCGCAAAGGGATGATAGCAAGACCTTGTCTCCTTGAACATCAGTACATTCAAACACCTTGATTTCAGAATGGACATTTCTGTTGCAGTCATTTACTCGCACAAGAAAAGTGTATGCTGCAGATAATACCATACACTGTAATACTGTATCCTAAGTAAGTCCGTTACAAATTTACACTCTGGAAGATAAAGTTTTATCATCCTGTGCAGGGTTGAAAGTTTTAAAAGATGGGATGAAATTGACATCCATAGAAATGTTGCTAGATCCCCCCCAATATATAAAAATATCAATTCTTTAAGATAAAAAAACAGACCCAAGTAAAAAACACCTTGGACCATAATTTGCTATTAAGTGGAGTCGTTCATGTTTACAAAATCCCAAGATATATAAAAATAACAAAACAAATGCTTATCCTTAAACAAGTTGGTTGGTAAAGGTACGTCAAAATTTGAAGTTTTAAAGAGAATGATGAACCATAGGGACTGAGATACAGTTCTTACTCGAGCATCACTTTGTTACTCTGTAGCCCTGCAGAAGGCAGCACAAATTTGTTCAGTTTCTGATAATCCTGAAAAGGAAAGATCCCGAAAGTAAAGGTAAAAATAAGTTGAAACCAAAATCTAACCAGATGAAAAAGAAACCAACAAATAAAAATGTTTTCAAGCAAAATTGACCATACCTTCACCCTTTTCAATAGGGCTTTTGCATTAGGGTCATTAGTGAAGTGATCACGAACAGGCTGCATATATAACATAAAGAAAGCACGAATCAGACAACCTTTAGTCATTGCTTTAAGGTTCAGATAACAGAAAAAATCAAAGTTAATCAAAATAAATAAAAATGCAGACATAATGCGGGATTGATCCAAGTGAAACATCAGGATAACAAAATAAAAGCAGTCATATGACCCGAACAGATCAACCTTCTTAGATCCATAAACTCTTAAGACAGTTTCATAACACAAACCAACAAACGACTGAACAAGGAGCCATCTAAACTGCAAACCAGATCATAGTTGAGTATAGGTTTGTTACCTTCAAGATCTTATTCAAAGCTTTTGAAAGAGCTGGCTTGAGATCAGCAGGATGCAGTGCCTCATTTTCATAGTCAGCAATTAGTTCTTCCATGCTTTGGTAGGTCCTAAACAGGGAAGAAGTAAAAGTAGAAGCCATACAAGTCAATATAGAAAAGAGGATATAGAAGAAAAAAAAGGCTCTCAGAATGAACCTTAAAGCTGCTAACAAAACAGAAGCAGAACTAGAAGAAACAAATGAAATGTGCATGCACTAAATAATACTAGGTAACTCACTTATTCCCCCCATTTTGTTCCTGTCTTTGTACTTCAAACACCCCAAACCATGGGAAAATGATGTATTTTATGTATTCCAAACATGGGTTTCCTGCCACAATTTTTGGAGGACAGTATGCCTTCTTGATCTTAACATTAACTTCAGCCTGTTAACATTGAATTGGATCATAATAAAATACAGTTCTTGAGCAAAACTATGTAAAAACGTAGAACTGAAGAAGATTAAACAACATACACCAGACATGAATAAGACCAACAAAACCAAGTTCGAAATAGGGGGAAAACATAAAAGGCGCAGAACCAATACAAATAAAGTAAGAACGAAAAAAGAAAAAGACGAACAGGAAACAGACACAGGCTAGTTGGTTAAAGAACTGAGCTCCCTCTGTTTATCCCAATTTTTACATATCTCTGTGAAACAAAGAAAACAATATCGGCCGATTTTGAAGTGGATTTATTTGATTATGTTGAATCAGTCATTCAGTGATGGCATTCAATTTCTTCCATCCGTGTTATATCAGACATTCAACATAAAATTTTATGAACAATATACCTCTTCATCTTCCATGTAAATGGAGGACGATGGGTCACTCTTTGACATCTTCTCCTGCCCTTGTTGCAATCCAGGAAGCATGTCTGCAAGGCAATAATAGTAAATCAGTCACAAAATATAGGTAAATTGAGGAACCACCAAAACATGAAGAGGTGCTTGTAAGAGGGTTACGGTGCGACAAGATGACAGGCTTGTTCTTTCTCTTGATAGAGTCGCAGTACTCTCTAGCAAGTACATTCACCTTACGCTGATCCATACCCAGCTGGCAGATGTCAGCCTAAGAAGAGACATAGAATTAACATCATGTTAAACTTTGCTCAAAGGTTTTAAAAAGTCATATTCACCAACCCACACCTGTAGGTCGGGGCACCAGTTAACATGTCCATTATATGTATCTAGTGGTATGGTTGGCTATATCTTCGAGGTGTACCTACAAACTGTCGACCAACCCGCTAAAATATGGTCAAAGAGAACTACAAATAACACAAAGAGAACTACAAATAACAGCCAAGCCAAAAATGGAAAAATAAACCCTTATAAGCGTACACTAATAAGTAATGTAAGCATTAACAGCACATTTAAGATAAAATCCATATTTCAATACCTTTAGGAAAAAGACATCAGCACACTGCATACAAGGATATAAAATCTGGGCAGCAGTCAACTCATCCTGATCACTGCGACCCATTATTTGACAACACCTACACAATTGAACAATTTTAGAAATAGTTCATAATATTAATTACTTAACTTATTTAACTATCTAGCAGATACACAACAACTCGTACCTAGTTATCCTTGCCAGATTGTTCTTACGAGCGATATCCATCACTAAAGGCCAGTACTCAGCTGCTCGTGAATTTATTTCATCTGAAGACCACAAGAACTCCACCTTGTCAAGATTTCTCAAGCCTACAGCCTTCCAAATCTCAATCAGATATTGACCCACAACTTTAATTTTGACCAAGTCACCACCCATTTTATTGTTTAGCTGGGCGAACCAATCGGCAATCCATATTTTGACCCTGCACCCACAGTCCGTCAACTTATTCACATTTATCGCCTTCACAACACCCTGCAGATTTCAAAAGAGGAGAGAATCATATATTATATAGGCTTGGATGACCCATAAGGGAAATTTAGTATATTACATGAGAAAGAGAAAAAACAAATTTCAACTGACCAAAGAAAAAGTTTATTCAGAATATTATTCAAGAGAAACGGATATATCTCAGTTACCAACATAATTACATAGATGAAGCATTAAGAAACAAAAATACAAGAAGGCATGCATTCTTCTCACAAAGACGTGTATTACTGTCCAGATGGGTGACGACTAAGAATACCATAAAACTTGTCGTTTAGCACATGAAAAGTTTGCAAAAAGAAAATGAAAAATCTAATTTTCATGCCATTTTTTTCCCTTATGGTGGAAAGTGGTTCCAGCTCCAGTAAATGCAAAACTCAAAACTTAAGAATGCACATAGCGATTATTTCCGTATCTACTGGTGGATTTAGTTCAAACAAAGACTAAGAGATCCCAAAACTTCCGAAAACTTGAAATACTCGAGAAATCTATTGAAACCAGATTTCAGAACTAAGAAATCTTCTTAAATCAAATCTTCATGCAACAAACAAAAGACAAATCCTGCACTCAAAATATCGACAAGAACCCATTTCTATATCTTCCACTCCAAACCCAATCTAGCAAGAATAAAATCCAGGCAAAAGAGGTATATGTAAAAGAATTTTCAAGGAATTTATAACACTTAACGGTTTTATCTCTCTCTCTCCATCTGCAACTTTAAAAACCAATATTTAGGGTAAAGATATTGCAGTTACCTAGCTCTGATGCATGTGAGTATTATTCAATAGTTCAAAACAAAACCAATTATCCAATATTTTTTATTAACCTTCTATGGGAAGAAACTTACCCAAGATGAACAGAGATCTCCACTAGAAGTTATACTAGAAATTGTTAACAACACTCAACAAGACAAAAATTTAGAGTTTAAAGTATTTGAAGACCAAATGACTAAATAATGGAAGAATTAAAATAAACAACAAAAACAAGTTTACATGAACAAGTTACAGACAATGAAAATCCCAACTGGTTTGGGTAAAATCTTCATATATTCCATTTCCAATCTCTAACACCTCATCTAGTTTACAAGTAATTTAGATCAAACAATAAAACACCAGTAAATCTATTCTCTAAATGCCCTAAGTAAATCCTTCTCCAAGCACACAACAATTTGTATCTTAAGCATAGTAGTGGAACAAGAAAAGAAACATCAATGGAGAAACCCTAAAATTGAGAGAAAATTGAGGTACCTGTGCAATGTGCATCCTTCCAGAGGGTTCAAAACCATCATAACAAATAGGTTCAGGCTTATTAGCAAGCAACCTCATCAGCTCTTCCTCTTGGATACATTCTTCACCAATACTCCTTACTATCTTGTACCTTTCTTCTAGGGATAACGTAGACCTGATACAATCAATAACCAAAAATTTCAATTATTAACCTATAAAAAGAAGCAAAAGAACAATTGAAGGGAAAAAAAAGAAAAAGAGAAGAAATAAGATAAATCTAAGATAAAAGGAAAAGAATCTTACTGAGTTCCTTCAGGATTTGAACCGGCTGAAGTTGAACCCTCTTGATTTCCATCCAAATTCACCGACGAGATATTGATTTCGTCGGCCATGATTAACGACGAAAATGGTTTAGGGTTTAAGAAAGTCAAGATCGAGGGGGAGAGAGATAGACGATGAGTAAATGGTTGCAGTTTTGGGTTTAGAATAGAGGATGGGTGGGTTGCAGAGACTAATAAAGGGAAGAAAGGTTTTACAATGAAGGGTATTTTGGTCATTATAGAAAACTGTCAGTTGTAAATAATAGAAGCAGAGTATTTCTTTTCATTGATTCTTCTTCCCTGAATAAACGGTGCACGTCTTTACCATACAAACTTACTTATTATAGGGAGGCATGGTTTATTAAAGGGGCGGCATTGTGATAGTAATGTTCCTTTAGTTGGTTAGGGGATGTCCTAAAGGGGATGTAAATTGACTACATTACTCTTTTCACCTTAAATCAACCAAAATTAAATCAATTTTTTTAAAACCTAATGAATCAGAAAAAATCAAATCATTTTTTTTTTCATCTTCTCTTCTCCTCCATCAACTATAACCTCCATTAAAACTGAAAATTTTATCATCTTCGATTAATCGGCGATTTGAAAAATGTTTGGAAAAACCCAGTTAGGGTTTAGTTTATCGTGTTGGATTTAAGTTAATTTTGTATCAAAAATTAGGGTTTTGTATGAAAATTGAAATTTCTGGTTGCATGTGAGTTACGGTTGGTAATAACTCAAATACGAACCGTAACCGTAGATTGGGTTGATGTTACGGTTGGTTTTAACTCAAATACCAACCGTAAGTTCTTAGTTTTGAGAAATATGTTCAGTTACGGTTTGTATTTGCATCATATTTATCAACCGTAATTGAGTTACGGTTTGTTACTCAAACAACCATACCAACCGTAAATAATCTTGTGTCTTAAAATTTTATCAAATAATGATTTAAGGTTCAAATGTTAAGCTGACACATCAACCGTAGGTTAGTTACGGTTGGTCTCGATTCATTAGTTACCAACCGTAATTTAGTTACGGTTGTTGGTCCAAATTTAATTACCAACCGTAACTGGTTTTACGATTGGATCTTCCCCAAATTTAACCAGTTACGGTTGGTATTCGATAACTTACGAACCGTAACTAAGAATTACGTTTGGTCACGAGCAAAATTGCAACCGTAAGTTCTTCTGAAAATTTAAAAGTTTTGATTTTGTTACGTACTTTAGATAATTTTGAGCGAGAAAAAGCTCAAAATGGGAACTAATTTAGAAGTGTAGCGGGTCACTGGAATCACTCATTTTGGTTGAGTGAATCAAAATCTAGGGTTTCACAAATATCACAAAAGTTTTTCTTTTTCTTCTCCTCTGAACTTTTTTTTTTAACTTTAAAAATCTGATTTTGTTTTGATTTTGAGTTAATATAAGTGAAATTAATCATTAACACTAAACTTGATTATCATCACTAAAATAGGTTATCAATAATGAGGGTTAATTTGTCATTTCTAGATTTTTTTAATAAGGGGCATCTTGAATGATCATGTAATGACCCTTTTTGTCATATTAGAATGTCGCCCCTCTAATAAACCATGTCGCCTCTATAATAAGATTGTTACCATAACTTATCCTTCCTATATTGGGGCCTAGGTAGATTAATTGGGGCCTATAGCTACATGAAAAAACAGGGTCATTGAGTAACAATTCTTAGAAACCCCTTATCCAATATATATGTTAATACCTAATATGCCCTTCTTAAATTAGTGGTAATTCGGATAACTAAATATTGTTTAATCAAGTTAATCCTGAAATTAACTATGATTAATGCATAATCAATACTTGTAAAAATTTAATTTTTTTTCCAAAAGACTCGATCCAGAATCGGTTGATGTTAGTGCATTTGTAAACCGATTCTGAGTTGGGTTTATTCCGAATGAAGATGTAAACCCAGAATCGGAGTTTAATCAATACCCACATAAACCGATTCCAACAATCGGTGTTTATATATATATATATATATATATATCCATATAATCCGATTATAGCTTACTTTCAGAAACAAAATATTCATTACATAGTTTGGGAAATTAGCGCAGTACATATATAGGATTCAGTATGGGAATTCTTGAATTTGACACATCAAATGCTCGTCAATGAACCTCCGAGCACGTCGGTACAACGTCGTATATTCTTTGTGGTGAATGAACTTAGTTTCCCCATTAAGAATTCTCCATAGCCCATTGAAACGTTCCAGCTGAAATTCAATGAGTTCTTAAATGTTAGTATGTGAACTTTTGACATAGGTATAAATATGATTGCATTACTTACTTTTTCCCTAAGAGGAGCTCGTAGATGATAGTCGTACACCATATTTATAACTTTTACGTACTCTTGCATTGCACCTTTAATGTATTGGAATCGAAATGCCAAGTCTCTCAATTTTCGGTTATTGGGATTCCCGGTATGCCCGTAAAAGAACTCTTTAACTCTCTTCCAAAACATTGAATAGATTTCATTCGGACGTTCACGGAACGTATTAGCAAACGATTTAACGAGAAACAAATCTTATTATGGCTCCCATTCCATTTTCTAGGCTAAGTGTGTGATATGGGAGTGGATGAAAGAGGTTGTCCTTATATAGATAAGGACTCAACGGCTATTTTTTTTTAATTCAATTTAAACAATCGGATTTTAGAGATGATCACATAGACCGATTATGTCCTTACAAAATCTTGTAAAATATGCCTCTCAATAATCGGGCTTTTGTAATAGATATGTAATCTGATTCTTGGGAAAAAAAGATACATAACTTTTCTTCACAACAATCGGATTTCTTGTAGGCACATATAAACCGATTCTTGGCAAAAAAATGTTACACAACTTTTCTTCTTAACAATCGGATTACATATAGGTACATATAAACCGATTCTTGGCAAAAAAAAGCTACCGAACTTTTGTTCTAAACAATCGGATTACATATAGGTACATGTGAACCGATTCTGAAACTGAACCTATGGGGAACTGTCAGAATCGGATTACATATGTGGACATGTAAACCGATTCTGACTGAAAAATGCCAGAATATATATTTTTTGCACACACATTGTAGTTGGTTATTTAATCGCGTCTTGCACAAACACAAACAATTTTCAAAAGAAACCAGAATAAGTCATTCATAAACTAGGAATATAACCAAACATAATTCGACAATAAGTTTAAGACAAAACATAAGTTTTGACTCCATAATTATCCATAGTTAAATATATACACATAAATATAACCATTCATTCATGAACATCCCCACCATGACCACGTCCACCGCCATGACCATGCCCATCGCGTCCTCTTTTACCAGGTTGGGTACTGCTCGATGCACCTTCAGTCATCTTTTTGGGGGGGGGGCTCTCTTCCTCTTCTTCCTTGGCTCCTCCTCCTCCTCCCCAAACTTTGCACCAACTTCTACATCTTCGAGACTGTTCGATTCATCGATCAGCTTTTTATTGGCGTTAACATTTTTTCCTTCCCTGATTTCTAGCTTTGTTTGGGTTATCAAGTGCCTGACTCGTCTTCTCTGTTTCAATTTCAAAGAACAAATATTCAATATATAATGTTAAAACCATTAACAAAACCGTAGTTTAGTAACAATACACACCAGGAATTCGAGAGCCGTATCTTTGTCCTCTATCTTGGGCCTCTCATCTACTCGTATCACTCGAGTATACGAAACATTCAGGTACCACGACATGTAACCCGTAATTACATCATCACCTGTTCGAGATGGACCTTGAAGAGGATATTTGTGAAAAGCTCTATCTTCCCAATAATCACATGATGGTAAAGGCTTGTGAACAATGGCAATATCATTATCATATGATTTGGTTTTTTCTCATTGATTTTGAACATCTTGTGCTCATTTGGGATTATTTGTACGTAACCGCATTGTATTGCGACTCTCGACGAGTTGTACATTACATATCCTCTTGGGTGAAACAAAGGCCCAAAATAATCACTTTGCTCTTCGCACCCAACCTTATTTCCTTTCCTTTAGCCAAATCCTTTTTTGTAAGGATCAAAGACAACATCTTTCGTCATCAAGTTGTCCAACTGGCGTCTCAACTTCAGATAATCTTTTTTGGTGCTTTGGATTACTTTTGTAGGTGTACACGTCTCCATAATACCTTCTGTCCCATTCCTTGTTCTCAAAAGCCCTTTGAGCAAATATTAGGAAGTGCAAATATATCCACGCTTTTAGAAAAGCCACATTCCCTCTGATTTGGTTCCTTTGAGCCTTAGAAGCCTTTCTCAACTCGTTCAACGAGTGTGCAATCATGATTGTGCCCCAAGAGTATTCGTGTATCTTGTCAAATGGTTGCAATAGATGGATAAATTTGGCGCTCACACGGGAACCAGAAACGTCGGGGAAGATAACAGCTCCCAGGACGTAGAGGACATACGTACGTTCCCTGGTCAGCACATTTCCATCAGCATGAAGCTTCTTTGTTCCCATGAACCTGTCCCTCACCTTCAAGAGGAGGAATATCCTCTGCTTTGACTTGACTACTAGCATCTCTGACTTGATCTTATCCTCATCCCATTGGAACACATCCTTGGTGAACGCGTAAATCTTATCCCACTCAAGCTCTTGCGCGTTCTCTTTGTGCTTCACTGCTTTACCTTCTATGCTTAGCACAATAATGAACTTCGCATCATTTGGAGTTATCATCAGTTCTCCAAACGGAAGATGAAAAGTATTTGTTTCCCCATAATATCTCTCGGCAAATGCGGAACAAATAGGTTTGTCGTAACCAAGGTCCAAATTCTTGACCGCGGGGATCAAACCCGTTGAATTGACTAGATCGATTACTTCCGGAACTTCTCCAACGGTTGATTCAATTGCTTCCAGTGGCCATTTCCTTATCATACTCACTGACGTTCGTTGCTTCATTAGACAAATGGCATCCTTGTGATCCTATAAAACAAAACAAACCCAATGGACAACAATCAAAACCTACACGGATAAAAAAAAAAATTAAATAGCTTAGGGTTTAGGTACTTACTATTGTATAGAAAACGACGATGGACTAACTGTCTTTGTACCCCCATAATATTTGTCCTCTATCACCGGGTAACCCATGAACAGGATCCTTAGGACCGCGAGAAAACATCTTCAGTGGGTCGGTCATGTGGTCCCCTTTCTTTTTTTTCTTACCATCTGTCTTATCTTGGTTTTCAGCGTCTCCTCCTTGGACATGTTGTTGAACTTATCCTCCTTGGAATTGTTCTTGAACTTCTCCTATCTCTTCATCACTTTCAACCTCACCTTCTTCTTCATCACTTTCACTCTCACTACTTTCTTCTTCACCACCTTCCTTGCCACCAATTTCTTCCTCATTAACTTCCTCATCACTTTCTTCTTTACCACCTTCTTGTTCAGTAGGTGTATCGCAATTAGATTCTTCATGTGTTGGTTGCTCCACTTCAGGTGGTGGGTCATTGATGCTGATCCCTTTGGCTTTACTCTCCGTGGCCGTTCGGTACGAAGCATTCAAATTTTGACCATATTTTCTACGAGATGCCAAAGGCTTAGGAGAAGCAAATGAAAAAGCGTGGGTCTAACAACCACACCCAATATTTCAATTAGAAATCTGTATGGACAACTACGAGTTATTTTCTAGAGATTCAACTAGACTCAATCAATAGAAAATATGTCAAGGAGTTATTATCTCAATCTCTCAATTTTATTTACTCAAGCGAATACAATTCACGAGTCTTAAACAAAGAGAGATAACTTGGATGGTTCCAAAGACCAATATCCAAGTGTCAATCAATTTAAATCAACAACCAATAAGGTCGGATATTCTAATTGACTGAACAACGCACAACATGTATTATTTCAATTATATAAAAATATAATGCGGAAAAGAAAAAACACAGACACCAGAATTTTGTTAACGAGGAAACCCCAAATGCAGAAAAACCCCGGGAACTAGTCCAGATTAAACACACACTGTATTAAGCCGTTACAGACACTAGCCTACTCCAAATTAACTTCGGTCTGGACTGTAGTTTAACCCCAATCAATCTCACACTGATCGAATGTACAATTATGCTCCTACGCCTCTGATCCCAGCAGGATACTGCGCACTTGATTCCCTTAGCTGATCTCACCCACAACCAAGAATTATTACGACCTAAAGTCGAAGACTTTAATAAACAAATCTGTCTCACACAGAAAAGTCTACAAGATAGATAAATCCGTCTCCCAAGAATAAATCTATGAGTTTTGTTCCGTCTTTTGATAAATCAAGGTGAAAATGAACCAATCAATAAAACCAGACTTATATTCCCGAAGAACAACTCAGTTTTATCAATCACCTCACAATAAACTTAATCAATGCAGCGAAGAAGATTATTGAGTAATCACAAACGATGAGACGAAGATGTTTGTGATTACTTTTATATCTTTCCTATCAGAGATAGAAATCTCAAGGAAATTATTACTATTGTACTTGTACGATAGAAACAGCAAGATCAAGTCACATAACTACAAGAAAAGTAGTATCGGTATGGCTTCATAATCCCAATGAAGTCTTTAAGTCGTTAACCTGGTTTTAGAAGAAGAAAAGCAAAGGTTAAAGGAGAATCGACTCTAGCTTAGCAAACTAGTATCACACAGAATGTGTGGGGATTAGGTTTCCCAGTTGCTAGAGTTCTCCCTTATATAGTCTTTCAAATCAGGGATTGCAATCAATGTTAGCTTAGTAACAAAGCATTCAATATTCACCGTTACATGAAAACCTGATTAGATTCAAGCTAATATTTCTCAACCGTTAGATCGAAAACTTAGCTTGGAATATACACATGTACTTGGAGATTTTGGGTTTGTGTAGCCGTACCCAAACGTGTACAATGGTTGGTTCAATATTAGTCAACCAAATGGTTAGCCAAATGATAAATTTCATAACAACCATACTTTTCTTCACCATAACTAGTCCAAATGACTCAAATGAACTAGTTAGAGAGTTTTTCAATTGCTATGAGATCTCATGTACTACACAAGACACAATTGAATCAAAAACGATGTGATTCACTCGAATTAATTCATGAACTATAAAGCCACGGTTTTCAAAAGTATTCCTTAGTTAATTAAGATAAGTTCACGAACATCGTTTTCATACATAACCACTCAAGTTCGCAGACTGGGTTCGCGGACTCAAGTTAACCGGTTGGAGTTCACAAATTCCATCAGAAATTCTTGGGTTCGAGAACTTCCGTGAGTTCGCGGACTGAAACCGAGCTACAACTCCAGCAGAAATTCTCGGGTTCGAGAACTACGCACGTTCGTGGACAGAGTTGACTGCTCACATTCCGGTTCTACTTGATCAACAAAGTTCGCAAACTTCGGTTCAAGTGCTAAGGACTTATACATATATGTGTTACCACAACAATGTTTATATCCCCCAGTGGTTATATTGAACAAAACACACTATAGAAAATCAACCTATGTGAATCAAATACAAACATGGTGTAGACCTACTGGAGTTCCAACTCAATTGCCCAAAATATCGAGATAAGCACATGGGCAAGAGTTACGGAAATAGTTAATGAACTGAAACAACACCAATAGACTACCGTAGGTGCTGAAAAGTGGCAGTGTCTAATGGTTTGGTGTGTCAGCCAATTGTTGTTCAAAAGGCACAAATTCCATATTTATGATACCATTCTCATAATGATCTCGAATAAAATGGTACCTCGTGTCAATGTGCTTCGTTCTTGAGTGCTTAACGGGATTCTCAATAATTCGAATCGCAATATAATTATCACAAAAGATCTTAATTATTCCAGTATCAACTCCGTAGTCAGCCATCATTTGTTTCATCCATAGAAGTTGAGTACACCATGACCCGACAGCAATATACTCTGCTTCACATGTAGACAGGGATTGTGAATTTTGTTTCTTATTATGCTAAGCAATAAGATTCAATCCTACATACTAGAAACCCCCTGATGTACTTTTTCTGTCTTCTACACATCCTGCCCAATCAGCATCAGAATAAGCAGAGAGGTCAGTGTTAGTATCAAAAGTGTAGGATAGACCATACCTGATAGTGTGATTGACGTATCGTATGATCCTTTTTGCAGCTTCAAGATGATATTCCTTTGGATCAGCCTGAAACCTGGCACAACAACCAACACTAAAAGAAATATCGGGTCTAGTAGTTGTTAGATATAAAAGGCTTCCAATAATAGATCGATACATCTTTTGATATACTTTTACTCATTTCTCATATCTATGCAGTTTACCAGTAGTAGGCATAGGTGTCAATTTTGGAAAAGACTTATCCAAGCCGAACCTTGTCCCAAGATCCCTTGCATACTTTTCTTGGGATAAGTAAATTCCATCCTTATGTTGCTGAATTTGTAATCCTAGAAAGAATTTTAATTCACCAACATTGCTCATTTCAAATTCTCTAGCAAGTGAAACTTGAAAATCCTTTGCTAGCTTCTCAGAAGTTGAACCATAGATTATATCATCTACGTAGACTTGAGAAATGACAACGTTTTCCCACTCCATCTGGTAAACAAGGTCTTATTAGCTCCACCTCTTGAAAAACCTTTCCTAATAAGAGAAGTGGTAAGTTTTTCAAACCAGGCTCTAGGTGCTTGTTTTAACCCATATAAATCCTTTTTCAGTTTAAGAACATGATCTGGAAAATCACGGTTTTCAAACCCTTTTGGTTGAGCAATATAGACTTCTTCTTTTAAAATCCCGTTTAGAAACGCAGATTTTACATCCATCTGGAAAAGCTTAACATTGAGAAAACAAGCATGAGCTAATAAAGTCTAATGGACTCAAGGCGTGCCACAGGTGCAAAGGTTTCATCAAAATCGATACCTTCAATTTGTGAATATCCTTAAGCAACAAGTCTGGATTTATTTCTAATAATTGTGCCATATTCATCAGACTTGTTCTTCAATATCCATTTAGTACTAACAATATTAACATTGGAGGTACAAGGTACGAGTTCCCATACGTCTTGTCTTTGAAATTGATTTAACTCTTCATGCATTTCATTCACCCATGCGGGATCGCTAAGAACTTCATCAATATTTCTCGGTTCTACAAGAGACAGATAACAACCAAAATTACAAATATTTTGAAGTTGTCCTTTTGTTTTAGCTGTAGAATCTCTTCCTCCAATAATACTTTTTGGATCATGATTCCTTTGATCCCAGAGGTGTCGTGGAGGGACACACTCTTGTTCTTCAGGAGTGTCTTGATCAGAGTTCTTCTCCTTGTCACTATAAATATCAGGATCAGTAATAGTTGGGATAACTTAAACTAATTAATGTATTTCTTTGACTTTCTCAATTGTCTCTGAATGAGGCAATTCAGCAGGAGAATTGTCATGATGAAAATTACTAATATCATCGATGATAACATTAGCAAATTCTATCATGACTTGGGTTCTGAGATTGAAAACTCGGAAACCATGACTATCAAAAGCATAGCCAAGAAAGATACCTTCATCACTTTTGGTGTCAAATTTCCCTCTTTGTTCTCGATCTTTCATAATGTAGCACTTACTACCAAACACTCTAAGATAGTGGAAGTTGGGTTTTCTACTATACCACAACTCATAAGGAGTGTTGAGGGTTTTAGACCATAAGTAGACATGGTTGATCACATAGCATGTTGTGAAGAAAGCTTCTCCCCAAAACCTTAACGGTAAGTTTTTGTTGTGGAGCATTACCCTGGCCATTTCCTGAATATTTATGTTCTTTCTTTATGCAACTCCATTAGCTTGAGGAGTAATAGGTGGAGAATACTGTTGAATAATTCCCAGTTCGTTACAAAATTCAAACACTTTAGTGTCTTTGAATTCAGTTCCACGGTCGCTTCTAATTTTCTTTAGTTTGCGACCTTGTTCGTTCTGGATTCTATTAACAATAATCTTGAATTCTCCAAGAGTTTCATTCTTATGAGATAGGAATGCAACTCAAGTGAATCTGGTGTAATCATCTACCATAACTAAAGCATACTTATTACCAGCAACAGTGGGTTGTTGAATTGGTCTGAAGAGGTCCATATGAATTAAATCAAGTGAAGCTTTAGTGAGAATATCTCGAGATGATTTATGGTGAATTTTTGTTTGTTTACCATTTTGACAGGCACCACATACACCTTCAATCTTTGCATTGATTTTGGTAACACCTCTAACAAGTTCTTTGTCAATGATTTTAGTTAGAAGGCGATAATTGATGTGACCAAAATGTTCATGCCAAAGATGTGTAGATTCCACCTTAGTCAAGCTGCAACAATTTCTGAACTGAGTATCAAGAAGATAACAATTATTTTTACCACGAGTTCCTTGAAAAATTACTTTCCCAGCTTTGTCTATAATGTCACATCCATTTGCATTGAAGACAACTCGATGGCCTTTGTCACAAATTTGACTAATAGAAAGAAGATTTGCAGTCATACCTTTTACATAGACCACATCATGAATTTTAGGTACGCCAGGTAATTTGATCATTCCCTTTTTGCCGATGTAGCAACATCTCCCATCACCAAATGTTACAGGTCCACCTTCATAGTCGTCTAAAGAAACAAACCACGTGAGATCACCTGTCATATGTATGCTACATCCACTGTCGATAAACCATTGAAAGGGTGATGTTGATTTTAAAGAAAAAGCTCTCATACTATTCGTACTATTCTGTTTGAAATTTCCAAATAGTTTTGTATGTCTTTTCAGAGACGTAAATAGTTGTTTAGTTCTATCATGAAGAATACTTGCAACTATTAATCTCTTTTGGAAAGACTCACATATATGTTGTGAGTGATTTGAGAAATCACAAAACAAACATGGACCAACATCTTTTAGTTTCGTAGAATAGTTATGAGTCATATCAGTTTTCACAATATTCAACCGTTGTTTATCAGCTGATGTTTGACCTTTCCTTGGAGGGAAACTACTGGGAACTCTCATATCCTTTAAAGGATTTATGACTGGTTTCAAATCCTTAAGAAATTCAATTTCTGCAACAAGATCAGAATTGATCCGGATTTGTTCATCCAACCTTTTCTGGAGAATAGCCAGTTTATCAGAACTTTTTCTACGATTAGTTCTTATTCCTGGTGAAGCGTTATAAGAGACTTTATCATCCATAGAGTCAGATCGCTATAAACACAGACTTGTGAGGTCTTGAACGTGTTTGCCTGCTCTGATACCAATTGAAAAAGTGGGGGTCTAACAACCACACCCAATATTTCGATTAGAAATCTGTATGGACAACCCCGAGTTGTTTTCTAGAGAATCAACTAGACTCAATCAATAAAAAATATCTCAATGAGTTATTATCTCAATCTCTCAATTTGATTTACTCAAGAAAAAAAAAATCGCGAGTCTTAATCAAAGAGAGATAACTTGGATGGTACCAAAGACCAATATCCAAGTGTCAATCGATTTAAATCAACAACCAACAAGGTCGGATATTCTAATTGACTGAACAACGCACAAACTGTATTATTTTAATTATATAAAAATATAATGCAGAAAAGAAATAACACAGATACCAGAATTTCGTTACCTTAGCTGATCTCACCTACAACCAAGAGTTGTTACGACCCAAAGTCGAAGACTTTAATAAAGAAATCTGTCTCACACAGAAAAGTCTACAAGATAGATAAATCCGTCGCCCACGAATAAACCTATGAGTTTTGTTCCGTCTTTTGATAGATCAATGTGAACAAGAACCAACCAATAAAACCAGACTTATATTCCCGAAGAAAAACTCAGTTTTATCAATCACCTCACAATAAACTTAATCGAAGCAGCGAAGAAGATTATTGAGGAATCACAAACGATGAGACGAAGATGTTTGTGATTAATTTTATATCTTGCCTACCGGAGATAGAAATCTCAAGCCAATTATTACAATTGTACCCGTACGATAGAAACAGCAATATCAGATCACACAACTACAAGAAAAGTAGTATCGGTCTGGCTTCACAATCCCAATGAAGTATTTAAGTCGTTAACCTGGTTTTAGAAGAAGAAAACCAAAGGTTAAAGGATAATCAACTCTAGATTAGCAAACTAGTGTCACACAGAATGTGTGGGGATTAGGTTTCCCAGTTGCTAGAGTTCTTCCTTATATAGTCTTTCAAATCAGGGTTTGAAATCAATGTTAGATTAGTAACAAAGCATTCAATATTCACCGTTAGATTAAAACATGATTAGATTCAAGCTAATATTTCTCAACTGTTAGATCAAAAACTTAGCTTGTCATACACACATGTACTTGACGATTTTGGGTTTGTGTAACCGTACCCAAACGTGTACAATGGTTGGTTCAATATTAGTCAACCAAATGGTAAGCCAAATGATAACTTTCATATCAACCATATTCTTCTTCACCATAACTAGTCCAAATGACTCAAATGAACTAGTTAGAGAGTTGTTCAATTACTATGTGATCTCATGTACTACACAAGACACAATTGAATCAAAAACGATGTGATTCACTCGAATCAATTCATGAACTATAAAGCCACGGTTTGCAAAAACATTCCTTAGTTAATTAAGATAAGTTCACGAATATCGTTTTTAGACATAAACACTCAAGTTCGCGGACTCAAGTTAACCGGTTGGAGTTCACAAGCTCCAACAAAAATTCTCGGGTTCGAGAACTTCCGTCAGTTCGCGGTCTAAAACCGAGCTACAACTCCAGCAGAAATTCTCGGGTTCGAGAACTACGCATGTTCACGGACTGAGTTGACATCTCACGTTCCGGTTCCACTTGATCAACAAAGTTCGCAAACTTCGGTTCAAGTGCTAAGGACTTATACATATATGTGTTACCACAACAATTTTTATATCTCCCAGTGGTTATATTGTCTAAACTCTCATTTCAATCATTGAAACATTCTCAGAGGACGTTATATAGTTGTTATTCACAAACTATTTTTCGTTAGAGCGATTTCCAAAGTGATTGAAACGTAACATGACTTTCGTCACTAGGTAAAGATGAACTTAGCTAAAGCGGAAGCTTTACCAACACATATTTCGAGAAATAAATAAGCGAGATATACTTAGTTCGAAATATCACATGTGTATATTCTTAGTATATATAGTAATACGACTTTTGTCTTAAGATAGGAGATAGAGTATATAGACTTTCGAGTGATAGATAAGTTCAAGTCTCCACATACCTTATAATCGATGAAGATCCACTGGTTCCCTGAGTAGTCCTTCGTCTTGTATGATGATTGTCATGGAGTTCTTGAGCTCAACTACACTTTCTATCCTAGTCCGAGACCTTAGCTATAGTAGACTAGAAATCAAGACTTTATAGTTTTTATCACTAACATTGACAAACAAGCTTGAGATAGCAATGCATGTGAGTTCGACCGAGCAATGCTCTAACATCAAAGTCATGTTTCCTCTTATATTTCTTTTTGACTTGCTTTTGCTGGTTGCCCTTGTTTGGCCTGTAGAATACATAGTTAAGCAGTAAACAACAATGGAATCGAATGCATTTTTTTAAAGTCAAGGTACACAATCGGGTTACTTTATTTCCATATAAAACCGACTCATAACATAACAAATACATAATCAGTTTATTAAACTGATCATGTAATCCGATTCTAACAATAAAACCAACAATCGGTTTTATCGATATACATATAAAGTCCGATTATTGACTAAGCATATAAGAATTTTAAGGCTATACAATCGGTTTATCAAACTGATCATGTAATCCGATTCTAACAAAATTAGTTACAGAAACAATGGCTACAATAATTGGGCTATTTATACATTAACGTCTTCCGATTCTAATTTACATGCAGAATAATCGGTCGATAAATTTAAGAACATAACCCGTTTCTAAAATAAATCGGGTTACTTATACATTAAAATCCGATTATGTGAACAAGCAAATGTTTTGATTTCAAAAATTTCGATTTCTAAGCGATTGCATGTTACTAAAACCTAGTTTACAGGATTGGGTTCATAGAAAAGTACCCGATTCGACCCATTTCCACCTCTTGTGCGATCAAAGATGGTTCAACTTCCTCAACCATTTTCTTCGTTTTGTTTCGAATCGCTTCAACAATTCCAGGATTATCCTTACTAGGAAATTTCCTGTTAGTAGGATGCTTCACTCTTGTATGTTTCTTCATTTTATAGAAGAAGAAAACGATTAATCGTATTTGGATCGTCGATAATCCATGATGTTTTGGTTTCAAAAAAATGAAAAAAAGTGGGAGAAGAAGAAGAGAAGAATCGGTTTATGAAATGGAAATGGTAACTGATTGGGTTATTTGGTGTTTGATACTTACATTTTGACCAACATTAGTGTTTGATCTAACTTTTGTCCAAGTTAGTGGTTGGTACTTGGAAAAGACGTTGACCATCGTTGACTAAGTTATATCTTGACTTCTATCTAGAAATTATTTTTAAAATAAATAAGTAATAATTACTTAAAGTTGTTAGATACCTGTTACAAATTTAATTGAAGAAGAACCCTAATCTCATGTTCTTCCCCAAATTAAAAATCAGTGTAGTCTTTCTTTCATTTCAATTAATTTTCTTCAACCTCACTTTCATACCACAAATTCAATAATTTCATAATCAAAAATCATGCACCCAAAATAATAGCAGAAAAACGGCTCGTCTGCATAAATCTTCTGCCAAATCATGAGAAAAAGAACTAACTACAATTGAATCAGATAGGAAAAAAGAATCAAATACCCATACACGAAGATCATCTAAACAGAAAACCAGTGGATATTGAACGGACGTCAATTGCAGGTGCCTATTTCAACTTGAAAGCCTGCAACAACAACAATACCCTTATAAACATAACTTCACTAAATCCACCATTCACCGCCAGGGGAAGATGAATTTGCAGAGGAACAACCACCCAATTACACCCCCCCCCCCCCCCCCACTCCCACAAAAAAAAAAAAAAAAAAGAGTTATCCCATATAGCTCCTTCAACTGGTAACACATTACAAATCCAAAAATTAAACCCTAATTTTTCAATCTGAGGGCCTGATTTCATCTCCAACCTCAAAAGTTACACCTCCCAAGCCAAAATTGAATACACAAAAAAACCATAAAATTCCTCCAATTCAACGAATCAAATACAAAAAAACAGAGATCAAAATCAAAATAAAATCAAAACTTTAGGGCAAGAGATTAATGGGTTTAACGGTTATGATTCAGAGTTTGAAAATCATATTGAAGAAAATTAATTTCAGTATGGGAATTAATCACAGATGAATTAAATCTGACATTTGATTTCAATCTGAAATTTTTAGGGAAGGCGATTAGATTTCATCTGAATTTTTTAGGGAAAAGGATAAGATTTGATCTGAAAATTTGATATCTTCAATCACATATGAAAAAGAGAAAAAAATAGTTGAAATGATTTCACATTGGTCCAGTTGATATGGGATCTAAAGAAGAAAACAAAGACAAACATGGTTTTTAGATTTGTAGTTTAAGTCTGTTTATGGATTTTAAGATGAAGAAGGAGATGCAAATGGGTTTATGCACCCGTAACAAATGAATAAAATGAAAACTAGTTGCGAAATCTTAGTCGTTAATCTCTTATGTGTATGGAGATTTAATGTAGACGGTCCAAGTGTTTGATGCGTTAAGGACACGGTCAGTCTTTGTTACTAAAGTTAAATATATTTTAGTAACTATGTATTAGTTAACCGAAAGTTTAGACACGTCATAACTTAATCGGGTCAATGTCATTTCCAGGTACCAACCCCTAAGTTGGACAAAAGTTAGACCAAATACTAATGTTGGTCAAAATGTATCAAACACCAAATAACCCTAACTGATTTTAGTTTTAGGTTTATTATTAAGAGTTGATGGGTAATTTAGTAATATTAGTATTTTTTTAGGGCAAAGATGAAAGTTCTAATAAATTTATACACCCATTATCATTGTTTGTGGTGGAAATAAATTTTTTATAGGCCCCAATTTAGCAAGGTAACTTATGTCTCCCGTTTTAAAAAGAGTAATTTAGTGTACGTGTGATACTGATACCCAAATCACACTTGAGTAAAAATTCATTGGGTGAAAGATAATTGCTAGAAAATGAGGTGCTAAAATCATGTCATGCCGATGCATGGTGCAAATGTTAACATGTAATTTGTTTTTCTCATTTTTGTAATTCTCAATTGCTAACAAATGACGTGTTTTCTGCCATTTTTGCAATTTTTAGTTGCTAAAAGCCTAAGATATGCCTGAAAGTTATGGCCAAACCCTAACAGCTCTTCACATTGAAATGAATAATCAAATGCCTCAAATTTAAGGCTAAGTACAGGTTGGAAAAAAAATGTTGAGAGACTTGTTGTTTTTGTCGATGTATCCAACATTGTTCGTTTTAGATTTTTTTTCATTATTACTCGTCAAAGAGAAGATATATTGATATAAAAAGAAGAAGCACAAAAGTTTGGACTATCCAACACCAAAAGAAAGAGATAGTAGTAACAAGCTACCAAACTATCTTAGGGAGGGTTGAAACAAATTTTGTTTTAGTTAGGAATTACATCAGTTGAATTTGAAAAACTTAAACTTCTTAAACACTAAAGCCCAAATAAAAATCAGAAAAATAACTTTGTTAATCATTTTTTTTTTTGCTGAACAATAAAATTTTATTAATGACTAAAAATGTTCCAAAGAATTACAACTCAAAAGAAAAAGAAGCTGAAACAAAGACAAGCCCATTAAGGCTTTCTAAAAAAACCTAAATTACATTTTTTCTAGGCTTTCCAGACAGCCCAGGAAAGAAGGTTTGCTACAATAAATTCTTTGTTCTCCCCTACCAAGAGCAGCCCCTTTGTTAGCCATATTATCAGCAGAGAAGTTAACTTCTCTATAACTGTGGACAAAATTCCAAGAAAACAGACTAGCTTTTAACTTATCCCATCTAGTTACTGCAAACCAAGGCAGACTATTACTCATGAAGGCACTTTTCACTGCTTGAGAGTCTGTTCTGAAAACTAAATCCAGGAAGCCATTGTGTACAGCCCATTCACCTGCAACAAGCATATCAAACACCTCTGCATAGAAGTTTGTAGACACTCCTAAGCCTCCAAAAATGGCCACAATAAAACCCCCTGTATGATCTCTCCCAACTACACCATAACCTTCCATGCCTGGGTTTCCTTTAGAAGCACCATCACAACACAATAACAACTTACCCTGACTAGGAAGTTGGAAATAAACTTCCTTAGCTCTCAAAATCTTTACATTTCTGGTCTTCAAACCAAGATTTTTGATCACTAGCAGGTCATATTGAACATTCCACATAGAAGCACTCATTCTTATGTCACAATCAGAAATGGTTTTCAAGATACTCTTCTGAGTTACATTGATACCACCCTTCTTTTCTTCAAAAATACAGCTATTTCTCAGAAACCACAATTCCTTCATAGTGACAAAGGCACTCAACAACCAAATTTCTTTTATTGTTGGGATTTTTTTGTTTGCCAAACTAAATATTTCCTCAAAAGATCTTGGATTTTTAAAGTTAAAAATGCCACCAAGCCATTTCCAAATAATCTCACTGAAATCACAGTACCACAACATATGATCTCTTGTTTCCTCACTTTGTCTGCATAAGATGCATCTTGACACCATATGGAACTTTCTCTTCTCCATATTATCATCTGTAGCACAAATATATCTCCCTAATTTCCAAATGTTGCTAGAAATACCAGGATGAACAGAGTTATGCCATACCTTTTTTGTCCAATGGAGCTTTGGGAATTTTTGTCTAATAACTTCCACTGGTGAGACTACTGTAAAAGTACCTGTGATAGTTCCAGTCCATATTCTCTTATCTCCCCCTGAACCCAGTACTGGTAAGTCCTGTAAGATAACCATTTCCAAGATTTCAGAGGGTACAATCCATTCACCCTCAAGAATAAAATCTGATACTTTCATATTTGGGAACTGCCTTATATAAGAATATTCTGAGAAGAGCTCTATCAGAGGTTTTTCCTTTACCCAATTATCCTTCCAAGCAGAAATATCTCTACTATCTCCCACCAACCATCTAGAATTCTCCTCCACTTCACCCATAATCCATTTTATTCCAGGCCAAATAGAAGACTTCTTATAGTAAGTAATGCATTCCCCTTTTTTATGTTTATACTTTGCTTGAAAAAAAGTTGACCACTCATCCTTACCATTTTGAATTCTCCAGAATAGCTTCATTAAAAGAGATTTATTTATAGTCTCAAGCCTTCTCAACCCAAGACCACCCTCACTTATTGGAGAACAAGTTTTATTCCAATCCAGAGTTATCATTTTTCTGTTTGCAAGGTCTCTTGACCATAAAAAATTTCTTATTATTCTTTCACACTCCTTTATTACCCTTCTAGGCCATTTGTATACTAACATTGAGTAAATTGGGAGACTACTCAGAACAAATTTAACAAGAATAAGTATTTCTTGAAAAGATAGCACTTTCCCTTTCCAACCTGCTAATCTTTCTTGCATCATGTCTACCACACTCCATACATGGTGATTTCTTATACTTCCTTGAACCAACATCACTCCCAAATACTTATCTGGAAAATCATCCAAAGCAACACTACATTCTTGGGCCACCTGTATTTTTCTATTTTGATCAGTACCACCCATGAAGCACTTGCTTTTCTCAAAATTCACCTGTTGACCTGAAACTGCTTGATACTTGTTAAGAAGGACCATCAGCTTCCTAACATTTATTTTATCACCATTACAAAAAATAAAAATATCATCTGCAAGGAAGATGTGTGAAGGTTGTACTCCCCCTATGCTAACCATAGATTTCAAGCTTCCCTCCTGAATCATTTTTGTAATATTTTTACTAAGGATATCCTCAGCAATTACAAATAGCATGGGAGATAATGGCCCCCTGCCTTAAACCTCTGCCCACAGTAAAATAACCTTCAGGCCCCCCATTGACTAAAACTGACACTCTTGCAGATTGTAACAGAATTTTTAACTAATGCAAACCTTCATCTGAGAGACCAAAACTATGTAAATCTTGAAATAAGAAGTTCCAACTAAGGGAATCATAATATTGAGTAATATCTAGCTTTATACCAAAGTTACCTCCTCTCCTCTTAGTCTCCATTTCATTGATCAGCTCAGAAGCAAGAGCAATTTGTTCCTGAATAGTTCTACCTTTTATAAAAGCTCATTGTTGAGGTAAGACTATATTACCCAGTACTCTCTCCAGCCCTGTAGCCCAAATTTTAGTAAATACTTTGAAACTAAAATTCATAAGACCAATGGGTCTGAATTGCTTAGCCTTTTTTGCATTGCAAACTTTTGGTAAAAGCTTAAGAAAGTTAGCATTTAAGCCATTTGGAATAAAACCATTTCTCCAACAAAACTGAAGTGCCTTGATAAAATCATCACCAATAACATCCCATGAAAATCTATAGAACCAACCTGCAAATTCATCAGGTCCAGGTGCACTTTCAGGATTCAGGGCAAAAACTGCAGCTTTAACTTCTTCTTCAGCAGGGATGTCATTAATTATCATGTTGTTTTCACTAGTAATAACCTTGGTAATACAATTAAATAAACTCTCATCTATATCCACCTCCTTAAATTTGAACTTTCTTTCATAATAATTTACCAAATCTTGGGCAATTTCTTTTTGATCAGTAAGAATTTTCCAGTTCTGTGATCATACTTTGAGCTTGCCTTAGCTTCATTTGAATATGAAAGTACCTTGAGTTAGAAGCACCATCTTTAAGCCAGCTCACTCTAGATTTTTGTTGAATAATTTCTCTTTGTTGCTGAAGTAATACTTTTTGCTTACCCCTTGAAGTAACAAGCTTATTCAAAAGATTGGTGTTATCTGGATCATTATCAGATGCAATTGTATTTCTCAGAACTTCATCCTCTAAAAGCTTAAGTTTATTATTAAAATCACCAAATACAGCCCAGTTCCATTCCTTCAAGTCATTTTTCAGACTTTTTAACTTGCTCATAAAGATATAAGTAGGATTCCCTCCAATATATGTTTCCCAAGACTTTGTAATAATCTTCAAAAAATCAAGGTGATTTGTCCAAACTTTCATTGCTCTAAAAGGAGTATTCTTAGGCTTTGGAATGTCAGCAGGCCCTCCACAAAGAGTACTATGATATGAAACACCTTTGCTACCAACTTTATACCCCCAACTTGAAAACTTATCTAGCCATTTATCATTAAAAATAACTCTGTCCAGATTGCATACAATTCTTCTCCTTCCAGACCTATTATTGCACCAAGAATATTGCAGACCAGATTTTGGAGCTTGAATAAGCCCACAGTTGTGTAAGCAATTGTTAAAATCCAACATTGAAATAAGTAGAGGATTTAGACCCCCTTTCTTTTCATATTCTTTCATAATGGTATTAAAATCACCCAACACCAACCAGGGTTTACCCAAATTACTAATTGTAACCAAATTATTCCATAAATTTCTTCTATTAATTGTTAAAGATGCAGCATGAACACCTGTTAACAAAGAATCTCCTACCTCCACTGTTATTGCTTGATCAGATGAGAGAATTACTTTTGGTTTCTGAATAGAAGAATTCCACGGAGCCCAAATATTACCCTTATTCCCATTTTTTGAATTGTGTATAGCTTCATAATGCATTACAGATAATTTTATTTTTTTGCAGAAATCTGATGTATAGTGCACCTTTGGTTCAACAATAATAACTAAAGAAGGATTAAAATATTTTACTAAACTCCTAAGTTTATCTCTGGCCCTTATTCTTCTTAGGCCTCTGAGATTCCAAAAAACTACTTTCATTTAGAAGTTGGAGCTTGAGAAGTGTTTCTTCTCAATATCTCCCTTTTTCCACCATTCACCACCATAATAGCAGCCTGTTTTCTAGTAGTAATTGTTCTCTCCTTCTGTTTATCTTTAGGAATATTCTCACTTGATACTTGACTGACAATTAGAGGAATAATTGAGGTAGGCTTGTTAATAGCAGAAGCACCAGCAGCTGCACTTAAGAGTTTTTCTGCTGAAAGAGCTGGAAACTCAAGATGAGATGTAAAAATATCATCATTCAAATCTTGTAGTACCTGAAATTTACCTGATGAGGTTAAAGTGTTAACTGCAATATCTCCATCTTGAGACTTAGGGGTAGATTACATATGTTCCACTGGCATTTGGATAGAATTTGAAGAAATGGACTTCTGAGTAATGATCTGATCATCTCCACTCTCCACTGGCTTAACTGGATTACAAATGTCAAACTTTTCCTAAGTTATTAACTTCTTTTTAGTCACAACTCTCCAAATTTGCTTGGGCTGATTCACTTTTTCCCCAGATGATGGTCTCTTCTCCCCTTTGTTATTTCTACATTCTGCTGTGTAGTGACCAACAATATTGCAGTGATAACAAAATTTAGGCATATTAGGTATATTTATAGCTTGTTCAAAGGAGCCATACTTAGATTTAACACTAATTTTACTTGGTATTTCCTTTGCTAAATCCATTTCCACCAGCACATTTGCATAATAACCTGACTTTTTCTTAAGAGTTGTATCATCAACCTTCACATGTCTACCTAAGGCTCTTCCAATATTCATCAAAATCTTCTCCTTCCAATACTCTATACTTAATCCCGGAAATTGAACCCACACATAATCCATAGATGTTTTCTGAGTTTCTGGATTGAAGTTTGGTTCCCATTTTCTTAGTTTAAGATTCTGTGAGTCTACCTCCCAATCACCATTCCATATTAAGTTCATATCAAGTTCATTCTCCAATTTAATAATGAAATAACCTTTACCAATTGGAATTAACTGAAGATTACCTGAAACTTTCCATTGCCTCCTCAAAGATGATTCAACAACACCAAATTTAAGCTTAACAGGATCTAAACGCCCAATCAAACTATATTTTCATTCCTCAATACTTTCATAAATATCTTCATCAGGGATAACAGAGATAAATTCAGAAGACTTCTGGTTAAGATCATTAGGTTGTAAATTTTCAGTAAAATCACATGATGTGCTACCTCTTGTTTCAGACATGTTGAATTTATTTAATAGAACTTAAAAACCTTTTTATCAACACCGATCATTGGTAATGATTCAATAAAAACACATGAGAACTAGAATCGATGAAGAAAATGAATAGATCGAAGAGATTTACTAAGCTGAGTCGGAACGAGTTTTCGCCTGAGTTATGACCGGTTTGCAGAGCTTTCCTTGATAATCATTGTTGTTGTATTGCCTTTGAAGATTCTCTCATTCCTTCTGCACCAAATGCTTCACATACTAGTCGTAGGGAATTTTCATTAAATTTTCATCTTAGAAGCCTGGGAAGAGTGCTAGATCATAAGAAGAGTTGAGTAATTATTACGCCTGGTAAAGAAATATTTCATTTTTCTTAGAAAATAATTCCATATTTTGTCAGCAATGTAGCAATGGAGTAAAATATGGTTGTTGGTTTCCATGAAAGACGTGCCGGTGCATAAATTCATTGGAATAGCTATGTCAATTCGAACAAAAAAAAATCCTGACAATCGATGATATACTAAAGCCTAAATGAAATAACCACCCTTGGAAACTAATTTTACTTCTAGATGAACAATAAATAAAAATAAATAGATAAAAACGAGTTGCTTGAAACATCAGCTGAGGAAAGTATGTTGTATATTGATTTTACTGTAAAGATGATCTTGGAAGATAACGACCACTTTATCACATTTCAAAACTCTGGATTCAAAGCAACTGGATTAACATCTCGCATAAGTTATTTGAGATCGATCCTTGTTGCCATGTTCATTCTCCTGGGAACTCTCCAATGCCGTCATCCATATTGCCAACATTTGTTACATTTTTCAATTTAGAACGAGAAACCGAATGAATCAATGGAAACTTGTCTCTGATGGGAATATTATAAAATCCATCCGTCTTCTCAAAATTTCACATGCACAACTTTGTTCACCTTGAATTTATATATTTGAGAAAGTATAAAAATTCTTCATAAAGCTTCTCCTAACAAACCTCTCATAAGAATTATTAGGTATTATTACATGATATGAAACCAATTCAGTGTCATACTTCTCGACAATAATAATTCTCCATAAAGCATTTTCCTCGGTGGCGAATCTTCATAACCATTTGATGAGAAGAGCATGATTTATTTATTTTCAAACTTTTGTTGCCTAAACCCCCATTTTTCTTTCTCCTGCAGATGAAACAAATTAAGCAGAAAATTTTAATATCTGGGAAACACTTTACACTGTAGTACAATCATCAATCTTTTCTTCATCGTGTTGTGGAGAAAACCATCTCTCCCAAACACTCGATTATCCCAAAAATGAGCTTTTCAATTCATCATTGTACATGTTCATGTGAATATTCTTATATACAACTTATACTTTCCTTGGCAGTATTTATATATATTTATTATCGCGGTTAAATATATTATATAAAAGTAAAAGAATGTTATTAGGTCTTTTGAGATCGGATTAGATATGAATTACTAATCTTAACCTAAAACAATATTGAAACTCAACTTAAACTCTGAAAGTTCTTTTAGAAGTTTGAAAAATTGACCACACAATTTTGTAAGGCTCTTGGAAACATTAGTAATTGTTCCATGATTCCGTTTTTGTCTTCAAATCTACTAAAGAATGTGAAATAATCAACACTTGAAAGACTTAGCATTTTCCATTTTTTTTAAACAACGTTCAGCCCGGTTTCCCTTCAAGCATTCAAAATTCGGCTGATTTGAGATGAAGCCGCAAATAATAACGCATTATATCTAGCAATATTTGCGAGAGGAATGGGCCTACAACCTGAGTTGTAGAAATTAATATTAGCAATAAGAACATGAAGTATGAAAAGGAGAGGGTACCAGGTACAACACCAACTTTTTCGTTTTAGAACTTGTACGGTAAAACTTGTTATAATTAGTAAGTATGGATCAACAGTGAAGATCATTGGTCCTGATTTGCAAACAAGTTACTTGGGCGATATCAAAAAGCAATATCCAATAATCAACCTAGTATGTAGCCGAATTGTACACGAACCGAATTTGAAAACACTGGGGGTACCAAAATATACCACCAACTTTTTCATAAGCAACCTGTATGGACAAACTTAAATATAATTCTGAGAGTTCAACTTAATGAATCTCAATCAAGGAATAATATCTACGAGTTATATCTCTTTCTCTCACAATCAAAATGTTTACAGAAACTAGTCCGTGATCCTGATTTACGTGTGAGAGTACTTGGGTGGTTCCAAAGATCAATTTCCAAGTAATCAATCAAGTTGTATCCAACAAACAAGGATGGAGGTATCTACTTTGATTGATTTACGTACAACCTGTGATATTTCAATTATAAAGATAAACAATATAATGCGGAAAAGTAATAAAACAGATGCCATAAATTTTGTTAACGAGGAAACCGCAAATGCAGAAAAACCCTGGGGCCTAGTCCATATTGAACACCAAACTGTATTAAGCCGCTACGTACACTAGCCTACTATCTATCAACTTCGGACTGAAATGTAGTTGGGAGCTAATTAAACCCTTACCGAAATTCAGTTACAGTCGCGCTCCTTACGCCTCTTGAATCCAACAGGACTCCGAGCAAATGATTTCCTTAGCTGACGTCCTTTACAACCTAAGAGTTGCTTCAACTCAATTGAAGACTTTAAACCAATCTGCCTCCCACAGATAAGCCCATATGTCTGATTTCCTTGTAATCTACCATTTCACACCCAATTACTAGGATCGGTCACACCAATTACAAGAATCAATCATACCATCACATGGTGATTACTTAGGATCGGTTACACCAATTACCAAGACCAGTCATACCAAATCATAAGTCAGGTATTGTGATTAGTTATACCAAGATACATAACCTGAGTTAAGATCGGTTCTACCATTTCATACATATTGGTCATCCAAATATTTACAATAAATAGCTGGACCAATAAGCCTATTGGTTTCCCTTTTGATTCACGAAACACGTTTATGAATGTACTTCCTTTAAAAAAAATATAAAACATTGTTTCCTAGGATGAAATCTTCACCACAACCGATACACATAATCATAAAAATATATACAAGATTATGTCGATGTCATATCTACGAAGTTCAAAAGATAAGCGTTATACTTCATATAGTTCTTCACATTCTTCAGGTCTTCGGAGTAATACTTGTATGTCTCAATATTCCTATACTTTATAGTCTAACCTAAACGAAGTTGACTCTAGTATTTAATCAAGCGACTCTAGATGAGTTTTGATATTAAAATATGACAACCAAACTTGACATACCAATGCTTGGTGTGTTCAACCGAGCTATGCTATAACATCGTAAAATGCCCAAATTAGTTCGTGCACTATCAAGTTACAAAAAGTATCGAGGAACCACTTAAATTAAACCAGTTCGCTTACTAATCAAATCAGTTGGTGTACTTGAGGATTTAAAATTGTCCATGAACATATCAAAATCAACAAGTTCTCAAACTGACCAAATCAATTCGTGCATGCGAGTTAATTAGAGAATAATTCATGAAGTTTTATTATCTATAAGTTCCAAGTTCACGTACTGAGCAAATCCGTTCGTGAACATAAAAAACTAACTTGACGGCTCCTACGAACTTAATACGCAATTATGATATGTCGAACAATAAATTGCTCTCAACCTATTACGCGATAAGTTTTTCATTCCTTGAATTTATGATTTATAGTTTTATCAAGTACTAGATTGAACTCGAGATTTGTTCTTCGTAATATTCATCATACTAAGTCACACGACATTATCTCAGTAGATATAATGGTAGATAATATGAATAAATAAGATAGGCGGTCTTCACATACCTTTGTTGATGAAATTCCCGTAGATGTTTATGTTTTTCTCCAATCTTCAATCTTTAAGGTCGATTGGTGAATTCTAATACTTAATACAATCTTTATTCCTAGTCTGAAACTGAATTTAGTATACTATTAAGATATAGTTTTGATCAACTAAATTTGGAAGCAAGCTTGACATACCAAAACTTGTGAGTTTGACAAAGCGATGCTATACAAAAGTACAAAGTGATGCAAACTACAGAACTTCTTTTCGCTCCAGTTTTAGTTGTTTCCTTTGCACGAACATAAATATTTCGATAATTTAACTCATTATGTTAATTTGCTTGCTTGATGACGAGTGAATCCAAATTAGGCGAGAACTTAAATTTTTTTAATAATGATATAATTTGAATATTAGACTAAACAACATCTACTTCCAAATGGATCAATTTACAAAAGGTAGGGAAACTTGCAATTAGAGCACTTGCATTGTCAAAAATCTAATACAAACAAGATAGATATAGTTAGATTTTAGATATCATTTGGTACTATACGAAAGCATTATAACAACAAATTCAATTATCAAAACTTTTTATAATAATATAATCATGTAAGAATGGAAATTTGAAAGTAAGCAACCATACCTGAAAGATGGAATATGATGTTTTCAAATGCTTAACCTTACAAAAAATTCTCCATGAATATGTATAAAAAATTTAGTCGGGCATCCGCATAACCATATGCATAGAAAAGATCTGCATCAATTAGTGATGGAAAGCCATCCACAAGGAAATCCTTGGGTAGGATAGTAAGTACATATTTTTACAACTCGCCACGTGTCCTCGGGTAAGCACGTGGAGAGCATGTGACGCGCGGCATAAAAAGACGATGCTACATAGATATAGCCAAGAAGCGTGTACCGGCAGGTTAGGACCCTCATCTCGGGGATCCAATTGCCACAAATGAAGGAGCACCGAAGTAAAGCACCCCTGAGTTGGACCCAATGCACCCTCAGAACTGCTTTACCCCATCCCGAGAGAAATCCTAGATCAACGGTCATGGCTCAACTGACTGACACGGACAAGACAAGGACAATAGACCGTGGTCTGACGCGTGCAGAGGACCCAAATACCCGCATTAAACACCTAGGGAAGCACACGTGTTAACCAACCAATGGAACAGACAATCATGCCTCTGCGGTAATAGAGAAGACACGAAGAGGGCCTCGTAGGAACCGAAGGCTCTGCGTATCGGCACAAAGCACAAGAGGATAAGGTTACAACGGCTCCATCAGTGGACCCCACGACGGAACCCCTATAAATGCCCCTCCTCACTAAGAGAGGAGGGCAGGTTGATTCGAGAAGAAAAAGAGAGAGAGAATTAGGAAGAGTAAGTAATCCCGCAGCCTAAGTTAACTCACTCAAAGTCATTTGACTACGCTTGTATACACTTTGCATATAATAAAACCCCTCTTTTACCCCGTGGATGTAGGCCTCAGTGCTGAACCACGTAATTATCCGTTCCATTTACATTATGCACTTTACATTCCGCACTCACATTATGCACTTTACATTCCGCACTTACATTATGCACTTTACATTTCGCACTTACGTTATGCACTTTACATTCCGCACGTTATATCATATCTACGGATTTCACTATGTGCGAACATTGTTTGTGGATACGTAGACGCCATCGTAATTTATGTGTTCACAATCTGGCGCTAGAAACAGGGACTTTGTCCCGGTAAAAGATTTATCTTATCCTGTGATTTGAACGCTCTGGCTGTTCCTAGCATCGATCTCTTAAAATAACGGTGCTTGGAGCATTTTTGTGTGGACATATCCACGTATATTTCATTAGATCTACATCTTCGAAATGGTTTTCAAAACTTTATCTTTAGAAAATCATGCGTGTGGACATATCCACGTATATTTCAGTAGATCTACATCTTCGAAATGGTTTTCAAAACTTTATCTTTAGAAAATCAAGCGTATGGACATATCCACGTATATTTCTGTAGATCTACATCTTCGAAATAGTTTTCAAAACTTTATCTTTAGAAAATCATGCGTGTGGACATATCCACGTATATTTCAGTAGATCTACATCTTCGAAATAGTTTTCAAAACTTTATCTTTAGAAAATCATGCGTGTGGACATATCCACGTATATTTCAGTACATCTACATCTTCGAAATAGTTTTCAAAACTTTATCTTTAGAAAATCAAGCGCGTGGACATATCCACGTAATTTACAGTAGGTCTACATCTTCGAAAATACTTTAAACAAATAAATCCCTCCGCGGATATACTCCCCGTCATGTTTGCGTTACTTTTATGAGCCATATTTGCTCATGGTATTATTTTGTGACACCAACCAAAGGAATCAAGAGATCCGATACCCGTGAAAAGGGGAACAATAGCTGGATAATCTCTTAAAACCTCCGGAATCTGATTTACGAGACTCTACTAACGGGTTCCACATAAACCACTCTTTTTTTTGTACATGGAAACTTTTTCAGAAAAAATATCAAAAATGGAAAAGAACAAAGATGCAGGAAAAATGAAAGCCTCATCAAAAGAAACACCACGGACAACACCGGTAATGACTAGGAGCAAGAAAATAGGCGAAAAGCTCAAAGCCGCAGACAAAACACATAATGGAGCGGAAAGCTCGAGGCCTTTGGTTGCAACCGCTATTGCAGCGGAGTCCCTAAAGGTCGCGGCTGCAAAATCCGCAGCATCAAAGATCAGGGCATCCAAAGGAGCGGCCTCCAAAGCGACCGCTGCCACCCGACCACGCGAACCGCGCGTGGCAGAGTCAGGAGTACATCAGCCACTATACGGGATGCCTTGCACCAATGAACGGAATGTACCCCTCCAAGTAAACCATCCACTCCTAATAGCGAACATACACGCCCAACAGCCAGCGGAGAAACTACACCCGCAGACAGATACACCTGAGCCCCTGATTCAAATCATCGATGAAGATCAAACGATAGCCGCAGAAGAGCCTCTGCCGGAAAGGACTCCTAATCCGGGGTCAAACCAATCTGCCCAGATAAGGGTAGAATTAAAAGAGTTGAGGAGAGCTCAAAAGACATATACGGAGGTGGTAGCTCTGTTGGCACATGAAAATTATCAACTCAGAGCTACCTGTAGTTGGAGCATGGGAGTCCAGCGCGATGAAGCTAGATCAATGGCACCAAGGCCAAACCAGGATCGCATGATGGTGCTGGCCAACAACTTAGACCCTTTGAAACGAGGAGATACGACAAGAAGGAAAATATCCGACCTGTATTACAACCCCCAAGACTCGGACTACTTTGACAGCGATCCACCGCACACCAAGCAACCGTATGCCCAGGAAGAGCACCAGCGTGCAATGGAAGACCTCCGCGCCGAGATGATGGCGGAGATCAAACTACTAAAGACTATACAAAGGGGTGGAAGATTGGAGAAAATAATGAAAGAAGCAAGCACTACCCCCCTAACACAACACTTAGCCAAGGATCTCATTCCACAGAAATGCCCAGTTCTGGCATTCATATTCTACGACGGATCTAGCGACCCCGCCGCTCATCTTCGGTATTATAATCGAATGATGGCACGATGGAATTATGACGAGGCCATACTGTGCAGATACTTCCCTTCAAGTTTGAAGGGATCCGCGCTCTCGTGGTTCGACAACTTGCCACCAAATTCCATTAACTCGTACGATCAGCTTACTGAGAAGTTCTTAACAACTTACATGTACAACAAGGTGGTGAACACCGGAATGGATAAGATTTTCTCACTGGCAGTCCAGTACAAGGAAACAATCAGGGAATACACAGATAGGTGGCACAAAATCTGCCAATCCATCGGAAATGTAGACCCCGTGGTCAGCATCAACTGCTACAAGTGGGGGCTCGACAGAATGAGCCCACTGTTTGTCGAGATCCACGGAATCGTACCTGCAACCGAAGGAGATCTTCGAGTGATCATAGAAAAGCATGCCAGACTAAAAGAAATACAACGGGAAAACACCAGAGCTCAAACCCAGCGTCCACCACGAACCAACTCTGCGGAACAACTCAGCAGACCTATGGGAGGCAGCTCAGGTGAAAGACCCAACGAAGATAGCAGAGAATGCAGAGATGATCGCCGAGGGGATATTAGAAAATTCTAAGACCAAGTCTATACGAAGATGAATGGCAGTTATTCTCGCATCTTTAGAGAAATCAAGGACCATAAGAAGTTGGAATGGCCGTGGTCTAAGGGGAAACAACCACCTAGGTTAGAGCATGATAAATAATACTGCGAATATCATTGTTTCAACGGTCACTGGACCGAGAAGTGCAAGAATCTGAAGATGATGATTCAGAAGCTAGTAGATGCAGGAGACCTCCAACAATTTATGCAGAAGACGGGCGAGGAAGATAAAGATAAACGAAGCAAGCAAGTCCAATTGCCTAAAGGCAATCACACCCTTAACACCATCTCCTGTTCTGAGTCCGTGGGACCCTCCCTAACGGCTCAGATAGGTAATAGGTTGAGGAAGCAATTTGAAGACTACTGTGAGCTTTATAAAATCGACGGGGAGGAAGTTGATGAGCACGAACAGTGGATGGACGCACCCTTGAATTTCGACACGGACGATGTAATGGAAGACATGAAAGATCATAACGATCCCCTTGTTCTCACACTACCAATTGCAGGATGCAATATCAAGAAAATCCTCATCGATGAGGGAAGCTACGTCAATGTTCTATTCTATGATACATTCAAACGAATGGAACTCAATGATGAACAACTGCTATCTTCGTACTACACCATCTACGGATTCAATGGAGCAGCCACGAATCCCTTAGGGGACATTATCTTACAAGTTGATATAGGACCAATGAAGGTCGACACCCGGTTCAGCGTGGTGGACGCACCCTCACCATACAATGCTATAATTGGCCGAAGGTGGGTGCATAAACTGAAATGGGTGGCCGCTACCTACCACCAATACCTTAGGTTTCCAACCCCCCAGGGGGTAATGGAGATAAAAGGCGATCAAGTCTCGGCACGAGAGTGTCAAACTCTGCAAAACAATCTCAACAACGAACAAGATGAGCAGAGAAAGAACCGAAGATCCCGAAACAGGGATAATCGCAAAATGGAATACTCATATCGACCAGTACAACATTATACACGAGCTCCAGCATTCCCAGAAGTCCAAAGTCTTAGAAGATTTCTTGGCGGACTTGCCACTAGACAACGATGAATAAATCCTTATTGAGGGTCTTAACACAACAGGGGTACCCAAGGACAGCGTAAGCAAAGATACCGTCGATGTCCTCGAGCCGGCGAACCCAAGACAATGGGAAATTTTTTTCGATGGCTCGAGGAACAAAGAAGGAGCGGGCATTGGCATCGTAATTACTACCCCCACTGGAGACAGAATCATCCACGCGTTCAGACTGGAGTTCAAAGAACACACCAAAAACATCATCGAATACGAAGCCATTGTACATGCTCTACGTCTGATAATAAAAATGGGTATAACAGATGTATGCTTGACCAGTGACTCACAACTGGTCATCAGGAAAATAGAGCTGGAATATAATGTGTATGACAAAACCTTGTCGGCATACATGACTTTAGTCCAGACACTGGCACATCAAATACCAAACATTATATTCCGGCACTTGAGAAGGAAGGAGCTCAGGCACGCATATGCTTTGGCATACATCTCATCTATGTTGAAAAAAAAATATATAGAATAAATTAAAATCACTAGGGTTTAAAAGCCGTCAATCCCTCCCCGAGAGCTCTGCGCTACGAAAATTACTCATGGCTCTGAGAAGGAGGTGACAGACGATGATATGGGAGAATACATCGCCGACGACTTCCAAGAGGATGATATCATGACAAGGGCGGATGAAGACGAAGACTTCAGCAAAGAAGAAGACTGGAGGGTGGATATCCACCAATTTCTCAAGGAAGGAACATTACCCAGAGACCTAAAGCAGGCCAGAAAGATACAATCAAAAGCAGGAAGGTATGACTTGAGAGGAGAGATTTTATACAAAAAATCTTTCCTTGGACCTTTGTTACGATGCTTGTCCAGATCCGAAGGCCACTTAGTGCTAAAAGATATCCATCGCGGAGACGCGGGAAATCACAGCGGGATGAGATCCCTGGCCGACAAAGCAAAAACACAAGGGTACTATTGGCCAACAATGATACGAGACGCTGCAAGAATGTCTAAAAGGTGCGAAGAATGTCAGCGGTTCGCTAGACGAATACACACACCTGCAACAATGCTAAACTAAGTAGATATTCCTTGGCCATTTTCAAGATGGGTCATAGACATCGTAGGACCCCTGATCGAATGATCAGGAAAAAGAATATTTTTGATAGTGGCCACGAACTATTTCAGTAAATAGGTAGAAGCTAAAGCCTTGGCTAGAATCCGCGACTCGGATGTCTTCACATTCATCTTTCAGAACATACTCTGCCAGTTTGGAATCCCGACAGAAATTCTCTCTGACAATGGTAAGCAATTACAAGGTAAAAACATAGATTTACTATTTGATACTTTCAAAATCAGAAAAAACAAGTCAACACCAATATACCCCCAAAGCAAAGGCCAAGCAGAGGCTACAAACAAGACCCTCGCTCTCATTCTCAAAACACAATTAGATGAGAACAAAGGACGATGGTTTGAACAACTGCATAATGTCTTATGGGCATATCGAACAACCCTAAGATCATCTACAGGGGAATCCCCTTTTTTGCTGACCTATGGAGCCGAAGCTATCATCCCCACGGAAATCATCATGCCAACCACAAAGACAGAATCATGGGAAAAGAACCTCACAACGGACATGATGCTGGAAAGGCTCGATGATCTCGAAGAAAGAAGAGAAGCAACGCTACAAAAGATGGAGAATTACCAAAGAAAATTAGCAAGAGAATATAATAAAAAGGTTAGACTTAGGAACTTCGTAGAAGGACAGTATGTGCTAAGAACCATACCCCAATACCAAAGAGAAAAGAAGTGGGTCAAGTTGGCACCAACATGGGGAGGACCTTTTGTCATACAAGATATAGTAGGATACGGATCCTATTACCTGCACAACCTAAAAGGGGAAGTCCTCTGCCACCCTTGGAACACCAAGTATCTCAAGCCATACTATCCTTAGATCACATCGCAGCGTTATAACTATGTAAAAAATACCATAAGAAGAAGACGATGCTTCTTCGATATGTTTCTATCTCTGGACGGGGAACAACATGCCTCAATAAATCAATGAAACTTTTTTGAATCTATGAAAAGCAATCAGATCAGGGTATAATACAAGGGGAAGACATCCAGCAGAAGGTAATCTCCTACTATTTTAAGTCAGCGGGTCGACGGAATGAGAGACATGTACATAAATACACCCCATATCCTAGAACGCTGCATCGACCCCCACCGTCTGGGAATCCTCTAATCAAGGATTAGCCAGCAGGGGACATGTCTCAAGATGTTCACGAAGGTACATACCTTCGGCATCGAACTTAAATACTAGGTCAGCGGGTCGACGGAATTGGGGACATGTACATAGCGACACCCCATATCCTAGAACGCTGCACCAACCACCACCGTCTGGGAATCCTCTGGCCAATGATTAGACAGCGGGGTCACAAGCCTCAAGATGCTCACGAAGGTATATAACTTCGGCACCCCACTCGAAAACAAAGTCAGCGGGTCGACGGAAAGGGGACATGTACATATCGACAACCCTTATCCTAGAACGCTGCACCAACCCCAACCATCCGGGAATTCTCTTACTAAGGTTTGGCCAGCAGGGTGACAGGTCTCAAGATATTCACAAAGCTAGCCAACAAACGATGATCCATTCCATAAAAGTTGATTACAAGATTCAACAAAATAAGCAAAAACGAAACAAAACAAGCAAAAGAAGTTCGACAGACGCAACAAAAACTCTATAATCAACAAGGATCAACTTTCTATAATAGAAGAATCTACTTAGATGATTCAGTACCACCCGTAGGGATTTCCCTCTGCAGCGAAGGTACGCTCCCACCTGAAGAAGGTCTCGAAGACCCAGACAAGGCCGAAGGTTTAGGGAGACGAGGATAGTGCTTTTCAATACCATGCTCAGTCAGGAGGTCATGCTCTATCTTGGCCAGCACCTTGTTCATATCCTCGACCAGCTGGAAGCGAGCCTTGTACGTAATAGCGGTGTTATGCATCTCAGCCTGGGAAAACAGGGTAGATAGATGGTTCACTTCCGAAGAGGCCAAGTTAGATGCATGTTCGTTGGACGTATCCAAGCCTTTGAAAAATGAGGTATGTCCCTCCTATTGCACCAAGGCAGTCTGAGATCGTTCTAATTCAGATTAAGCCTTGTCAAGTTTTTCATTTGCAGCGAGAAGCTGTCCCTAGAGCTCTGAAAAAGAAAACGAAGAGTTAGGACAATGAAGCACTAAAATCACACCCGGAAAAGCAAATATATACCTTAGACTCTAGCCGAAGCTATTTCATATTCGTTAACAACCGCATCCCGAGCCTCGTCAAGAAATTCATACTCGTTGGACATTTTCTTATAATCCTGTTGAAGAGTGGAAAGAGCAAATTTACTAGCGTCTAACTCTGCCTGCTTCATTGAATCCAAATGACGAAGATGATTGACTTCATTATTCAGCTCCTCCAATCCCTTATTAAGTCGGTACATGTTAACTTCAATATTTCTCTCGGACTCGGCTTGACGAGCTACGTCGTCCCGGGACACGGATAAGGCCTTTCCAAGGGCAGAGGCTTCGGCCCGAGCATCGTCTCTTTCTTTTGCAAGGTGTTGTATATACCCAAGTACGTTGGAATCCTGGGAAGAACGAGCCTGCCGTAGCTCTTCCTACAGAAGATTCATCTTAGCCAACAGAGAAGAAGCAATTTCGCGGGCTTCGCGAAGATTATCGTGCGTCCACATCAAAGTACCATCAAAAAGACGATGATCCGAGTTATACTTATTTTGCATATCAACTATCTGGGTATGCCGTAGACGTCATACCTCGGTCTTGGAATCCCACCTCTCGGCCTCACTCTTAAGTTTTACCACTAGCTCGGCAATACGGGTCTTCTGTCTATTTTTCTCATTTCGAAGCCATATCAACTCAGGGACTCCGCCCACTGATGATAGGGTGGGGATACTCAGACGGAACAGGAATTACCAAGAAAAAAACAACGATAAAACAACAAGGGACAAACCTGTGAAAGATGAAGCATTTTTTCGAATAGCCTCCAGCTCACTACGTACCATAGCAAGCTCCAAACGAAGCCTATCTTCCTCGTTGCCCAGATGCTCTTTCCCCTTAAGACGATTCTTCAGCTCACTTATCTCCTTATCTCTGGCAGAGATGACACCCTCGGCCACAACCAACTCCTCCTCTCTGTGACGAAGCTTACCCTCTAACTTAAGGGACGTGGCCTTGAAAAACTGGTACAAGTTATGATTGCAGTATTCGCTCCTCATCACCTAAGAAGAGCAACATGTCAGAATACCGCGGAGTACCCACAAAAAATAAAACAAAACACCACGTACCTCTAGCATCCGCTGGTGAGGGTAACCATACTGATATCCATCAGCTATGACCATCATATCAACAACGGTTGCGGGAGGATCAACCACTAAGGTAGCCTCCAGTGACCTCAGATTCCTGTCCCACACCTCCGCAACTCGATCTTCAGCGGACAACCGCATCATCTTACGGGTATAAGCGTCGGAATATTTCTCCCCAGCAACAACGAGAGCATGATTTGGGACGAACATCAAATTTTTCTTCTTCAGCCAAGAAAGGACAACGTCATCACCCTCCAACATCAAGGACTGTGGGAAATCATCTGGGGGGGACCGAGTAGAAGATTCCCCAATAACGGGAACCTTCTCCGAAGCATCAACATACGAGGAAGTCTTCTCCAAAGATTTCCCCTTACCGGAAGAACCCAGTACGTCCCAATCATCGCTTGGGGAAAGCAGGGAAAAATCATCATCAAAACCCATGGCAACATTCACATCAAAGGACTGCCCCGCAGAGTGGACTCAGCCAAAGGAAAATTCCTGGCAAACCGGGTCCCCGCCACCAGCACTAGCAACAATATTATCCTCGGCATCATGACCACCAGGGGGATCCTTCGTTTTATCACCATCACCATCAGCGTTGGCATCCTCAGCATCATGATCACCAGGGGTACCCCTCGTACCATCACCATCAGCAGTGGTACCCTCAGCCTCATCACCACCAGGGGCACCCTTTGTACCATCAACATCAACGGCATCTTCACGAAGAGGGGGAGAAGTTTCAGTACGTTCTTCCCCATCGGATATATCCTCATCTTCATCAAAGTCCTCATTAACAGGACTAGTAACCTCCTCTTGGACCTCTGCCTCATCAACAATAATGGTAGAAGAGCGCTTGGGACCGATCCTCCTTTTCTTCGTCACCTACAGAGTAATAAGGGAATCAAGTCAAAAAAATTTCCTTGACTCAAAGATTTCCTTTGAGTAAAGAAAAAAGGGGAAACTAAAGGAGTAACGGATCCGCACCTTCACAGCAACAATGCTCTTCGAGGAAGGGGCAACACCCAAAATCTCGTCATCAACATCAACAACATCGAAATCGTATGGAAAATTCATACCTTCGAAGTTCAATTGCCCAGGGTAGTAATTCCCATAACGAAGAGGGGGAACCTCACGAGGAACGCTATCAGCAGTAGGACGCCATCCGTCGGGACCAGGAATCCAACCCCAAGCCCACGGACCAACAACCTCGATAACAGTAGCATGCCACTCATACTCATGGTCGAGCTTGATTCTCCCACGAGAAGGAAAAAGCTTCTTATTAGCAGACCCTTCAGTACCAGGAACATACTTCAGCTTGGCATCACTAACCTCACTCAAATGATGAACCTCTCCATGGGAAGCAGCAATATTACGAAGACTCACACTCCACGGCTTACGGTTCCTACTGTTGACATAATCCCCGAAAGAACTATTGAAATTCCGAGGGGTATATTATTCCCTCTCAGCAAGATTGGGGGTATAGCAGGTCATCATCGTTTCTCCCTTGCTGCGAAGATAGCACTCCTTCAGGGCGCGGAGATAATTCCAAATCAACTGTGATACATAATGACTATGGGTATTTGTCGAAGAACCCTCACGACCGGCCAACGCATCGTAATAAAAAGAATCACCTGACTTGTACAAAGGGAGCATAAGACCCGCTTCAAAGGCCCCCATGGTAGTCAACAGATGAAAATCATCGAACTGGTACCCCGAGATAAGATCATAAGTAGTGTCATCATCAGGGGCATAAAAGAGAACATCAAAAGCTTGAAGTTCATGCTTCTCCTTAAACACTTCCAGATCAATGTGTTTGAAGGTAACTTTTTTCTTACCAACCGGGACGCTTCGAATAACCAACGCAGCGTCTTCCTCATCAAGAGAATCCTGCGCGGAGTATTTTGAAGGGCTCGTATCCAGGGTTTTCCTTTTCAAAGGCACATTCTTAGATGGCTCCACCTTCGAAGTACCAACCCTGACATATTTTCCTCTGGAAGGGACCGCCGGAGGAGGGGGTTAGAAGACTCTGTTGAAACGCCGGAGGAACCGAAGAGCGAAGGGGATGAGCAGCCAAAGCTTCGTTACGAGGAACACCCTGCGGGTCTCTAGGCTCATCGTACGGACGGAAAGAAGCACGGGTGGAAGCGTATCTAGAACCAGGGGGATCCCATGGGGGATCTCCCCTCCTAGAAGAATGTCTATGACCAGAAGAAAAAGAAACCCTCTGAGAACGAAGATCCACATGTGAAGCCCTAGAGCCTCCTGGCGGAGATACGTCTGGGTCTCTACGCGGAGGAGATCTAGGAGGACTAGAGGGCGGGGTCTGATAAGGAACCCGCGGACGATCGGCCATATCTACGGATAAACAAACAAGTTGTGAATCCCGCAGAATCTCAAGTGAAGATCAAAAAGCTGAACTTTCTAAAAAATTCCCAAAAGAAAAAAAAAACAGAACAAAAACCCTAGCTGATTTATGACACAGGGAAAAAGCTCTGCTACTATGAACTTATGAACCTTGTGATAAATATACTTTGTATATGCGTTCTTCATCACAAGGGTAACAAAACAGCAGCAAAAGCGAGCGAAGGACAAAGAACGGTTAGCAAGAAACAAGACCAAAAGTTAAAACCTTACGTGTACCAAGAGTTTCAGAAGAACGAGCAACAACGAGCGAATGCACGGAATCAAGGACAGGTCGTATCCAAAACAAAATAGCAGCAGGAAACAGTAGCAGCAGCAGTTAATGGCGTCCAAACAAAAAAGAAAAATTTAAGCAGAGGAGAAGAATGAAGGACAAACAGAGAATAAAATTTATTTCACATTTTCTCCCCCCTTATAAACACCCAAGCAAATCGAAACCATCCCTTCTCCCAAGGGGAATTTATTGCAAGAAGTTAACGCGTAATGGGAAATGCACCCTAAAATTAATGGGAAGTTATTGGGCGAGTGGGGAATATGACGGTTTTCCTCTCACTTCAACTGACGCCCCAAGTCAGAAGAAAAGGGGCAAATTGTAAGTACATATTTCCACCACTCGCCACTTGTCCTCGGGTAAGCACGTGGAGAGCATGTGACGCGCGGCATCAAAAGACGATGCCACATGGATATAGCCAAGAAGCGTGTACCGGCAGGTTAGCACCCTCATATCGGGGATCCAACGACCACAAATGAAGGAGCACCGAAGTAAAGCACCCCTGCGTTGGACCCAATGCACCCCCAGAACTGCTTTATCCCATCCCGAGAGAAATCCTAGATCAACGGTCAGGGCTTAACTGACTGACACAGACAAGACAAGGACAGGAGACCGTGGTCTGACGCGTGCAGAGGACCCAACCACCCGCATTAAACACCTGTGGCAGCACACGTGTCAACCAACCAACAGAACAAACGATCATGCCTCCGCGGTAATAGCGAAGACACGAAGAGGGCCTCGTAGGAACCTAAGGCTCTGCGTATCGGCACAAAGCACAAGAGGATAAGGTTACAACGGCTCCATCAGTGGACCCCATGGCGGAACCCCTATAAATGCCCCTCTTCACTAAGAGAGGAGGGAAGGTTGATTCGAGAAGAAAAAGAGAGAGAGAATTAGGAAGAGTAAGTAATCCCATAATCCCGCATCCTAAGTTAACTCACTCAAAGTCATTTGACTACGCTTGTATACACTTTGCATATAATAAAACCCCTCTTTTACCCCGTGGATGTAGGCCTCAGTGCTGTACCATGTAATTATCCGTTCTATTTACATTATGCACTTTACATTCCGCACTTACATTATGCACTTTACATTCCGCACTTACATTATGCACTTTACATTCCGCACTTACGTTATGCACTTTACATTCCGCACGTTATATCATATCTACGGATTTCACTATGTGCGAATATTGGTTGTGGATACGTAGACGCTATCGTAATTTACGTGTTCACAAGGATATCACAATGCATGATGCTCCATTGATTAGGTGTGTTAATTCTAACCTAAATATTCTTTAAAGAAATTCTAAAATCATCTTTAGCTAAGATCAGAAACCAAGAAGCAAAACAAAGGATATGCATTTAGACCCTTGTAACTACATTCGTATATACCCGATACTTCAAGGACATGACACCTTAAAAAGAATTGTTGAGTCAACTATCATCCTTAAGAATAATATTATTAAGGTGGAGTACCTTAAGTCTTGGAAGATAAATGGATTACGGGAGATCGAGAACATTTTGGTGTTTAAACATAAAGTTTAACTAAGTAAGTGATTCACAAGTGAAAAGGTGTATGGGGACCACTTTTGGTCATGAATAATTCATGGAAATACTTCTCATTTTGCGATTTACTACCTATTTTTTTTTTTTTTTTTTAATACGAAAATTGATTGATGATAAAGTTTAAACAACATAGTTTTTATCTGATTGAATCTTTAGATCAATCCAATTCGGAACTTGGGCGTGAGTGCTCCATCTAACAAATTGGTTTAAGTTTATCGAATATTTAGCTAATGAGTGAGCCACATCATTGGCTTCTCTGGGTGCATGAGTGCATACCCAATTGGTGAAACTACTACTAAGAAGATCTAAGATATCAATAATGATGTTATTTGTTGTCCATTTCACGGCATCTCTGTTCCCATTGATAGCAGAAATGACATTTTGGCAGTCACCTTCCAGGTGTAGATTTCTTATTCCCATGTTGCTTGCCCACTTGATTCCTTCATATGCTTCAAGTGCTTCCGCTTTATCCGCATCCATAGCTCTGTCTGGTTTGCATCCTATTCCAGGATGTTCACCTGCAATATTACGAAAAATTAGACCAAGACCTGTTTTCTTAGTTATTAAATCAAAAGCCGCATCAAAATTTATCTTTATAAAATCTTGAGTTGGTGGTTTCCAAACTTCCCTTTGTACCATATTGTGAACATTTCTATTCAGGTTATGCCTTGTTGTACAACACCTCCATTCACTATAAAAAGCGTTAATTATGTTGGATAAATTAACCGCATTGACTTGTTAAAGTAAGAAGCACGGTCACAAGTGAGACCAAATTTCTTGATATTCGATATGATATTCAATAACAAGGCCATGTCCAAAAAATCCATGAACCTCTTGGTCTCCAAGAAATATCTTTTAGTCTCTTTCTTTATTTGTCAAGGCTCACATGGTCATGAGGATCCCGCATGTTAAGAAAACCGAATCCCGAATAAACATCTTAGAAAACCTCCATTTTTTTAGCGAAAACGTTGTCCAAATATCACATTTGGTTGGAAGAAATGATCAAATGTGGTAAATTATGAATTCGGGAGTAATCTTGCCCTTTCACACTCTCATTTTCCTTCTTATCGTTGCAGTTATTGTTATTCATTCTTATTGTTTCAGTTACCAATACTTAGAACATAAGGAGAGGGTACCAAGTACACCACAATTTTTTTTGCTCGGCAACCTGTATGGTAAAACCTAATATAATTACAAGTAGATCTAAATGGAAGATCCTTGAACAATAAGTATATAGAGTTCTTGGACGATCGTAAGAATCAATTTAGTAGTTACCAATTCAAGAGGAGAAAAATCCTGATAAGTATAAAATTTGTAATCTATCTTTCAAGATACGAATTCAACAAGAATAAGTCTCATTATTAATCACAATTAATAAGGACTTAAAATACCTAAACTGAATACATACTACTTGTGTTATTCCTATTATGAAGATAAACCAATATAATGCGGAAAGGAAAAAACATAAGACAACAGAAAAAAAAAAACGGGACCTCGTCCAACTTTAAACACCAAACTGTATTAAGCCGCTACAGACACTATCATACTATTAGACTTCAGACTGGAATGTAGTTGAGACCGAATTAACCCTCCAAGCAATTCAGCTGCAGACATGCTCCTTATTTCTCTTAAACCCCGCAAGGTTTTACGCAATTGATTCCATTAGCTGACGTTCTCTACAACCTAAGAGTTGCTTCAACCTAAGTGAAAACTTTTGATACCAATCTTCCTCTAATAGATAAGCTTATTTGATTTCCATTTAGATCATTTAGATAAAGACTTGGAAATTTGTTTGCAATAAACAAGTCTAGCAGACTTCACGAATGTGGAACACTTACACACAGTTAGTTGAGAAGCATGGATTACTAACCACCTCTCAAGAACAATCTAAACAATTCTTAGAAGAATATTCTTATATATCTATCTTAAGGAGTCACAAAATCTGGGACCAAGAGAACTTTGTGATTTTTATCTATCTCAGAGATTGACGAAAACTTCAACGATCAATAAAAACAAGATCATGATACACAAATTATCAGGTAAAATATAATCAGCCATGGCTTCAGGGATCCTTAAGTGAAGTCTTTAAGTTGTAAACCTAATTATGTTTCACATAGGAAACATAGGTTAATATAGGACGAGTCTAGTAAGCAACTGGGAAACAAAAGTGTTAGGGATTAGATTTCCCATTTGTTTGAGTCTCTTTGTTTATAGACTTTCAAGACTATAGGTAATTTTGAATTCAAGCTAAGATAACTTGAGATTCGGGCAAACACTTTCTCAGTTTAGATGAAATTCTTACAAGGAATTCATGTAAGCATTTGAGAAGTAGAATACACACTATGTCCTGGGTACTGGATCCGTGTAGAAGTGTTCACTAACACTCAAGACTTAAACCATAATTTACAAACACAAAGTGTTTTGGTAATTCGATATTGGGTAGGTATGTATAGGGGTATGCCTACCTATAGACCATTTTTTGAAATCAGGATGCTAGGGCACGCCTAGCTTTAGCCATTCACGAACGCATGCCCTAGTGGTACGTGTACTGGGTATACGTACCTCCCTCTCATTCACGAACTCATAACCTTAGGATATAGGTACTTTGTGCGTACATATCATGTTCCAGAACTCAGATGTCTAGGGCACACATACTGGGTATACGTACCTACCCCATGTCTAGAATTTCAGTAGTTCTGAAAACTCTCTTCAAACAATTTGAAACATTCCCAGTCGCCATAGATACGAAATATCATTGCTTAAGAAATTTCTAAATGATCAATTTGAAACAAAAATAGCTCATGAACAATAAATTGTTCTTAACTAGAATTGTCAAGGATCTACAAACATCCATTATTTTGAATCATATTTTCGAGAGATTCATCAAGACAAGCTTGACTCGAAATTTATTCTTTGCAATATTAAATTTACTAAAGTCATACGACATAGTTTCATAAAGATATAATGGTAAATACCATGAGTAAATAGTATGGTTCAGTCATCGCATACCTAATTGTTGATGGAGTACTCCAAATGTCTTCGTTTGATCTTCAACCTTCAACCTTCGAGGGTTATTCAGTGATTTCCGATACTCAACTACCATACTCTAATCCTAGTCCGAGACTTGACTTTAATATACTAGAAATCAAGATATAGTTTTGTGCATCTAACATTGACAACAAGCTTGAGATAAAAAGATTTACAAGTTCGGCCGAGAAGTAATCTAACATAAACTACTAGCCTATTTGGGGCTAAAGAATTTTACTATTTTAACGAATCCATGGACGATCTAATATGGACACTATCTTACAAGATTTACACCAATAAATTTTAGAGTCTAAACGACAATGAATTTGAAGAAATCCTTTAGTGGTACGTTCTTCTTATGAAATTCGACAATCTTGCAAAAAATGAGTACAATGCGAGACGTATATAGGGCTGCACATGGGTCGGATTGGGTCGGGTTTGGCCTCACCCACCACCCAACCCACTGATGGTGGGTAACATAAGTTGTCACCCACAACTGACCCAACATAACAGTGGGTCGGTTTTCACCCGACCCACTTTATAGTGGGTTGGGTCGGGTGGGTGGTGGGTTACCCACCATAAAATACACATTACTAAAAAAAAAAGTTACATACATACCTAAGAGTTAAGACTCTTACAGGTAAAAATTATAAAGTTCAACCCAAGTTTAAACAAATGACAATAATCCAGAGAAGTAAGAAGTTGGTGCAAACTGCAAAGTGCATGCAAAACAAAGTACAAGATTATAAGGGGGAGGTCCCATTTGTGATACCACTCCATGTATAATTGGAAGATTAGAAGCAGAATCATCTTCTGAGATTTCAACCATGGTAACCTGCACAAGTAAAGAATGCAATCAAACACCATATTAACACCATACTCAATTGAATAATTGCAATAATTGAAAGTACTAACACCAATACAAGCAACTACTCATCAGCAGAATGACCCCACAACAGCTTCTTTTGTTTTTCTTATCTTTTTAAACTAGCTTCACGCCTGGTATTGATCATATTGGGTCATCATTCATATTTTGCACCAAAAAGACTAGTTCAGGAGGCGTGAACTTCTTAGCTATTAATAAAAGAGATGTGAACACAAAATCGAAATTGGATGAACTAGAAAATAAGTTATGACAGACTAACCTGGATGCCGTTTATTAGTTCTTGGGGAGCCTCAAGGTGCAATCCAACCTGATTAGTAATATAAAACTATAAGGTCATGGAGTTAAATAATTATATAATATAAAGTAAGAACTGGATATTAAAAAAGACGAAATTTGCGTCATCCATACCATCACCAGCATCATCTAGAGCAAACCTTGTGGCATCTACAGAAAAATCCTCAATTGCCTGGTGAAGTGTCTTGAAATTTCCAGTCGACTTGAACATCTTCTTAGAGTTGAGCATAATATGGCCATTGCAATTGCATCGAAAACCACGAGGCCAATGATGTTGTGGTAAAAGTGTTGTGTGGTTGTAGATAGTAAATGACAGATGGTTCTGTATCAAATCCTTCCCAGAGACTCTAAGATCAAATGGGTACCAGTAAGAAAACTCCTACACCATACTCATGATAAATTTAAAATACCATACTAAGTTACTAACAAAGTAACACCATACTCAGCAATAAAATAGAGCTAAATGTATAATAACTTTGAGATAATTCACTAGAAGTTAGAATCAACAACAGTAGAACACCACATTGTACGAATGATTTACAAAACTTCAACAAACTCAAATATCATTTCACATTTCCAATAAAATATACACAGTATGAGACAGTCCCCCTTCACCATCAGAAAAAAAAAAGTATTAGTAGGCGCATAAGAGATGTTTTGATCACTAATGCAATTAGTTAGGAACTTAGCATAAACCTTAAATGCATAATGGTAGCCGACAAGCTGACTGTTATCAACTTATCAACCATGTAAAAGAATGACACGAAATTTTGTAACTTAATAATTCATGATCTCAACTCGTATAGAACCTAACGGGATGCACTGATATGTATTTGGACACAAAGCAAAGATCTCAAATCATACTGTAAAACAAGCTAGAAGGCCTAGACCAAATAGAGTGTATGAAATAATTAGAAAAGGAAGAGAGGAAAAAAAAATCTAATATGATTCAACTATAGAAATTCCTAGTGTCAAAAAATCTTGAAGAACTAAACCGACAAGGAGACTGCCGGAGTGGGGTGAGACGCAGAAGAATTAGGGGGTTAGACATGGAACTTGACCTACTGATTAGAGGAAAAGTAAAACAAAGGAAATGAAAAGGCCATCGTATATATCTAGCTAGTATTACCTGATCAAGTTTTGGTCCTCAAGCTTCAAAGTAGAACTGAGATTCAACTCCAACTATCTGCAAAAAAAATCAACAACCAAAATCAGAATTAGGTTATCAAAATTTGACAACAAATCAACATATAAATCAATTGCCTATTCATTTTGATTAAAAATAGCAAATAGATGAACAATATAATAACAAATCACCATAAGAGTAAACAACTCATCAGATTCAGACCCTAATAGAAATGAAGATTGGGAAAATTATTGAAAAATAGGAAATCGATGAAATAATCAGACGATTCAGACCCTAATAGAAATGAAGATAACAAAATGAGTGCTTACTTCTTGTTGCTTGTTGGTGAATCTGGTGATTTGATTAAAAAAATCTGAAGGGAATCGGGATTAAGCAAGAAGAAACTGAGAGAAAGAGAGAAAGAATAGAATAGGCAGTTTCATTTGCAATTAGGTTTTAGCCTTTTAGGTTAAGTGTTAGATTTCTTTTGTATATGATCCTAAACGGCTAGGATTAATTGATAAGAAGTAATCTAAGGCTGATGGTTGTTTTGGGCGGGTGGTGGGTTGGGTCGGGTGAAAATAGGTGCCACCCACAACCGACCCAACCTATGGCGGGTGAAAATAGGTGCCACCCACAACTGACCCGCGCCTAGATGGGTTGGGTACGGGTACTTTCTGGCGGGTGCGGGTTGGGTCGGCGGGTTGGGTCGGGTTTGTGCATCCCTAGACGTATAACACTACCATCTATCACTTTAAAAATCAATAATTGAAAATTACCGTCGAAATCAAAATCGGTAGATGGTGAGATTTGGTATCTCGAATTGTGCCCATTTTTGGTAGGAATCTAGACTTCAATAAGAGACACATATCATCAAAATGCTAGCTTCAAATTCATTGTCGTTTAGACTTTAAATAAAAGTTGGTACAAATCTTGTAAGATAGTGTTCCTATAAGATTATCCATCGATCCTCCCTCATTAATAATTTATCATTTTTTTTAATTAATTCTTTCTAAAAATGACTTTTGCTTGCTTCATATCATTTTTCATGGTTTCACCAACTTGCTACCCACGCTTTTCCTATTTATAAACCACATTGGTTGCGACCCCCACTTATCCTATTTACCACCCATAAAAAATTTCATAGATCCTAATACCACTTTTTGATTTTTATTTTCATCTAAACAACAAAACAACCCCAACAATTAAACAGGAAAAACCCTAAGTTCTAAAATAGAAGTAATTATCGTCGACCAACTTCTTCTACACCATCTCCACCCATTTATCACCACCATCGTTTATATATTTGATTTTTGGTACTAATTTTGTGATTTTCAAAAATATGCCACCAAAGAAAGGAGAAAACGTTCTAGCAAAATTGACGCCCAAAAAAATAAAAAAAATAAACCTAATTGTATATATATATAATTGATTTTTTTGATTGATTCAAGTGGGGAAGAATCGGTTATTTGGTTCTCGAAGACCTATAACACAAAAAAGAGAATCATTAAACATCTCAAGTCGTTCACTTTAGAGGGATCAAGATATACTGTAGTCTTCCAAAAATGACATTTGTGAAAGCACGTAGTTGTTCAGACACGACATACTATTGCTTTATATAATCGTTGGTATTTGGAATACTATAGCACCTTCCACTCGTCCACAAATCAGTAACTGGTTCAACGAAATTCAAAAGAAAAAAGAAAAAACAAACCAAACTTCCATTGTTGATCACTTATTTACCTCCAAATCTTGTCCACTCAGTGTGTTTTAAGTAGAATTGATATAATCTAGTTAGATGTTGGATTCATCTAATATTTTGATACTTTTCCTAGATTTTCAATAATAGAATCCTCCATCCTAATAGATTATGGATTAATCACCAACTAATTTTAATAACCATCCACGTGATGAAAAATATTCTGTTTATCTTCATTTGCTTTGGAGCACTTATTGATTCATGCCATAAAGATATAATGCCTAATAAATATTTTCTCATTTATATCATATTTCCAATTTACCTCCCTTTCACATACAAGGCAAGTAGAATATATGATCATTAGTGGAACAATTATGCATGTTTATGACTACATGATGTCGACATTCTTCCATTTCATTTATCATTATTATTACGTTCATTATTACCTCATATGCTCATTATATACCATTATTAAGAAATTTTTAAAATGAATTTTCTATTATTTACATGCCAAAAAAAAACAGGCCAAAATAAATAAATAAATAAACTCATTAGGCAAGAAATGTTAATTTACTTGCATAAAATAAAGGGTTGGACATTAGTATTAGATTAAAATATATTTTCCTCCTAAAATAAGTAGGTCATTAATGTAGATATATATTTTCTTCCAAAATCAAGAGAGAGATAATATAAAATATATAAGAAATCATAAGTAATAATGGCCACATGATCTTAAATTATCCAGCTGTTGATGGTGGTTTTTAGTTTAGGGTTAAAATCGTAAAATGCTGAACCCTAGCAGACATTTAAAACAAGCATTTACTAGGCGCATTTAATAAAAAGCTTTTAATATGTCTCTAATAATTACCGGGGTATATTTTTCAAATTAGGGTTACGACAAACCAAACCCTAATTTCCCCGCGTGCCAATGGAAAATCATGTCAGCCACACCTAGCCCAAGCTAGCCGCGCCATGCCAATCACACCATGCCATGGCCCTAGATATGCTAGCCACATCTCGTGTGCCAATGGCAAATCATTCCAGCCACACCCAACCGCGCCAAAGCATGCCAACCATGGTAGCTGCACCCTTGTGCCAATGGAAAATCATGCCATCCACACCTAGCCCAAGCTGGCCCCGCCATGCCAATCGCACCGTGCCATGGCCCTAGCTATGCTATCCACATCTCGTGTGCCAATGGAAAATCATGCTAGACACACCCAACCGCGCCAAAGCATGCCAACCCTGCTAGCCGCACCCTTGTGCCAATGACAAATCATGCCAGCCACACCTAGCCCAAGATAGCCACGTCATGCCAATCGCACCGTGCCATGGCCCTAGCTATGCTAGACACATCTCGTGTGCCAATGTAAAATCATGCCATCCACACCCAACCGCGCCAAAGCATGCCAACCCTGATAGCCGCACCCTTGTGCCAATGGCAAATCATGCCAGCCACACCTATCCCAAGCTAGTCGCGTCATGCAAATCGCACCGTGCCATGGCCCTATCTATGCTAGCCACATCTCGTGTGCCAATGGAAAATCATGACATCCACACCCAACCGCGCCAAAGCATGCCAACCCTGCTAGCCGCACCCTTGTGCCAATGGCAAATGATGCCAGCCACACCTAGCCCAAGCTAGCCGCGCCATGCCAATCGCACCGTGCCATGGCCCTAGAACTTCAGTCTGTTATTTTGAGACACACTGGCATCTATGGTTTTAGCTCGCATCTCAAGCAAGCTGCAGCTTCTATGAACTCTCTGTGTAGTCCTGTTTCTCCTATATGCGTTGATAACACTGCCACCCATTTTATGAAATCTCTGGCAACTGTTTATTTTGATCCAGTAAAGAAGAACTTGACTCCCAATTTTGAGTTGACTGCACGTGATTCAATGTTATGGCAGAGTAACCAAATTAAGCATACTCTAGACTTCCTATTAGCTATTCCCATTGTTGGTTTAAATCAGCAAATTGGTGCGAGGCAGTTCAGTGCGGTTCTATGTGATCGACTTGGTATCCCTTTATTTTAGTTGGATAGTTTATGCCCCTTCTGCAAAATGGAGATGGGCGTGTTTGATGACCATGCTTACATTGTGCGAATGAGGCGGGTTTAAAGTTTCGCCACGACTTGGTTCGTGACATTATCGCAGACTTCGTCTCCTCCTTCCTCAGTAGCAACAGAAACTCGATTCCTGTAGCCTCCCTAAGCCTCCGTATCAACCCCAAAGTCTCGAAAACTCTCTTGTGAGCTCCCAGAACCTCTTATCTACGTCACATGTCACAAATATGGCCAGAATATCTTCTAAATATCTTTATTTCTTTTCCACAAAAAGTTACAATTCTTTCCCTTTTCTTCTCCTTTTCTCCGAGTAATTCAGCCGTAAAATCTGTCCAAGTATATGAGATAAACTCCAGATAGAGTAAAATTTCCACTTTGTCTCCGTAACTTCCAAGTTAAAACTCACAAAGTCCCGAGAAATTTTCCTTCCCTTGTTTTATCGAAACTCAACTGAAAACTCTCCTACGCGGCCTCTGAGTTGTCTTTAAACCCTTTGTTGACTTTATAGGACTATATTCTCACTGAATATCTTCTCCTAATCCTTGCATATCCCAAATATAAAACCAAACTTCACCCGAGAATATATCCATTCCTGTTTTAGGAAATTTTCCGATATCTTCCTTTGTTTTCGATTCTAAGTGATATACACATCATGTCTAGTCATAACAGTTCGTAACCAATTCAAACCCAAGTAAAAATCTTCGAGAAACTCGACCAAACCCACATCAGCAAATATGCAGAAGACTGTAATTATTTCCCGCCAGTTTCCATTTTTAAACCATGAAGATGCAATTCCCCTTATCCAGCACAGGAGTGCGAATAGCCGTGATGTGTAAATAGCAATTAGGGTACCCCTTATCAGTGGAGTACCCCATAGTAATTGAGATGCCTCTTATCCAAACTAAGAGTCTGAATAGTAAGTATCCTCCAGGTGCCTTTATCAACTTTTCGAGCCGGTTTATCCACACATATTTATTTCTCCAAAAACACCTACAAAGACATAAAATACCAAAATAAGCGCAATTTCGAGTACTAACATTACAGAGAATTGAGACTAATATAGACACATAAATGCGTCTATCAAGTACAAAAGTGGGTTGGAGCCCAGCTTGTTGCTCGGATTCCGAGCAAGTTTCTTGTCTGACAAGGATCCTCTTGACTAATTATATTTCTGAATTTAAAAAAAAAGACAAAAAAAAGTAAATTTTTTTTTTGAAAAAAAAATATATTGATAGCGACGACTTCCATTTTATGGGAAATTATTTTGCTCTAGCAGTGCTAGAGCATTTTTTTGAACTAGCAGCGTTTGCGGCCGTTGGATGGAAGAAATGTGATGTCACCAGAAGACAAAAAACATGCAATGACGTCACATTCACATGATCTAATGGTTAGAATCGCTGCTAGAGCAAATGCTGCTAGAGCAAACTCGTTCCCCATTTTATGCCAAATTTAGGCGACATAGATATGTTATCACGAAAAAAGATAGTATATTTCTAGGAGTTTTCTTAATGATTAAGTTTCAAATTTCTATATAAAGGATATATAAGACTACCAAGCTTGGGTATTGCACCTTATTTTCATCGTTTCTTACATACAATTCAGTTTTTGATGTTTTTGTTGATGTATAGGTAATCTGTTCGTACTGCAGCCGAGAGTGTAGGTGCTTATTTCATTTCTAATGGAGATACACACATGTAAAATTGTGTTGTGTTCTTATTTCTTATTGTTACACCTTTATTTTGATTTTGCAAACTAGAATGGACAAAAATCGCACAAACTACCGTATGTTATTTTATTTTTTCCGCAAATATCTCTAGGAGGTTTTATTGATAAAAACAAAAACAAAAAGAACGAGGGGACTAGGCCGGAACCTCGAAAGAGAAAGAACCAAGAAAAAATACAGAAAAACAAAAAAGATATACTACAATTATCTAAAACGGTAAGCAGACAAATTCGATTTGTCTTTACCCAAAGCATCTCTAATAAAAAGAGGTGGATCATTCCACCATTTAGAACCAGTTTAAGCTCCCCATTTATCCAAAAGATCAGCTACAACGTATGTTCAGAGACCTCATATGTAACAGTCTAACATTACTTTTGGAGGCACATAGTGCAACATTTAGTTTAGCGGGCTTTCGTAGTACTACAATTCTTTAGTTTATTTTGTTTTCTTTTTGAAAATAGATAAATTTATCTTATATGTATTTTTTTTTTAGTTCTCTTATGTTTTGAGATCTGTGTCCAAGACGATTTAGGAACTGCTGGGTTTCTTCATTATTTTGTCTTCAATTACAGTAGTCGTGTACTCTGTTGGGTTGTTACATTTTCTAAAGTTGTTAAATGCCAGGGATGGCATCTTATTAAGTTGATCTTAGCTTTGCCGCCTGCTTAATTGATTGAATGAAAGACAAAGGAGATGTTCGTATCATCGTATGTGTTTCCTGACATTACAAGATCATTAGTTGGGATTCTAGTATGCTTTTATGACTGCAGTTATCAATTTTATGTTTTGATCGGTTCATTTCAAGACTATTTTTTATTTTCTTCAACGACATTCTAGAGTTTTGTCTTTTTTCCATTATGTGTGATACATCGTTCTTCTGGCCATATATGTTATGGAGTATTTAGGTTGTTGATTCCACTCGACTAAATGATTTTTCATATATCATCTGCAGGGGACTCAAATGTATGCTAAAGTGGGAAAGGATCATGTGAAGTTCAAACCAACTACTGGATACATCTGAGTACGTGATATGTGTGAAGGCATTTACCGGCCATGATGGTGAGACTTTGAATTATCTTTTGGTTGTATTGTAACTTTGGTAATGTTTTTTTCTTCTTCTAAGTTCATATTTTAAAGCATTTTTTGAGAAACAGGTTGGACGTGTGTATAATTATTCAAGATCGCCTTTTATTTGTTATTATCGATCATTTTTTAGCTTTCTGTTTACTTTATTATTTGAGATTGTTATCATCTATGGATACATTGCCATTATTTACTTATGTTGTGCATTGTCGAGCTTCACTGGAATACGGAAAAAAAGAAGAGAGGTTGTTCTTTAGGCGAAGTTTTTAAGATCAAAGTACTTTGTGATGGTGTTTTATCAACAATCAACTTTCAAGGAATTTTAAAAAGTGTGAACCTTTTATGTGTTCAATTGTTACAGACTTTTGATATTTTTTTTGTCTGGGTCATTACCAGTATTTCCAGGCAATGTTCCTTGATTTTTTTGGATTATAGCTAGCCTCCTGCATAATGTATAATATGTGTAGAGAAAGAAACAAAGGTGGATATTATTGATTAAAAAGCTTCCATTTATAAAAAGGGGTTTTATAAGGTTAAAAGCTTCTGCTAATTAGGTTATACACATGGAGTAACATGTTCAACATATGGAAAACCAGGTTCAGTACGTGTTCGAGTGTCTATGCAGTTCTTGAGGATTGTGATAATTAGTATCAAGGATGAGTGTACTGATCAGACATAGTTGTTGTATACAATATTTCCTACTTGATTATATGTAGTCACTCCCATATTAAGGGCAGTTGAGTTCCCTGTGAACAAATACCTTGCTTTCTCTTAGAGTGGGATGCTCCTTATTCCTTTTTGGATTACCCAAAAATAGTTAATTTGCTTTCTCTGAGTGTGGGATATTTATTTGATGTAATGATGGATGAAATAAATCATGTAGAACGTGGGGGACATCTTTTAAATAATGCAGTTATATTTGGTGTGGACGTTTTCATAGTCTCTCGGGCATCATCTAATTCAAAGCATACTTTAATTTTTTGAGATCATTGATAAAAAGTTTTGATTATTTTTTATTTTGAGGATACATTAATTCGTGCCACGGGAAAATCCTTAAATACATTGATTGAACATTTTAAGGCCATTATAGCCACTAACTCCGGAAGAAGCAAGAAAACATCGTTTATGGAGAGGAGAAACAAGAGAATACTGGGAATACATCTCGGCTAGGATACATATTTGTATTGTCTTTCAATGTGAATGGAATTGTAAATTTTGGTTTGGATTTTAACTCAAATGCATTTTTGTTGATACAAAAGCCATCCAGCAGGAAAAGCCGAGTATATTGACTGAACATGTTAAGCCATTAAAGCCAGTAACTCCTAAAGAAGCAAGACGGGGAATAAATCTTAGGTCGGATACAGGTGTATGTATATGTACACGGAATGTAAATTTTTTAATTTTAATTTTATTTCAAATGCATTTTGAATCCACAGGACCCAGGAGGTATGCTTTTAGGAGTAATACCAGCTCATGGTTTAGTTAGAGGTGGGGTTTATGTGCATTGTTGTATTTTATATGTTAATCATTTATGGTGGCTGGACAAATGAAAAACATGTCACTAGGATTTTCCTGAGAGAGTTTTGAACTCATAAGAGAGTAAAAAATTATATTTTAATTTTCTAATGTATATATAACGTGTACGTGTAGGAACGTTGTAATCAGTAATGGTTCTGAAAAATCCACGACTGAAAGAAGCTCCCGCACATGAGAATGGCGTTTGATTTATCTCCTTGCTAACTTAATATAGAGGGTATCTCTAATATATGGGAATATTAGACGGTAAATATGACAGGAGACCCCTTATGCATCCTGTCTCTCGGTTGGTAGAGTTGATAGGATGTGAAATTGGATTCTGTAGTAAACCTAGGTGCGGAAGTGATCATGGCATAAACCATGCCTAGATATCCGAAGACCGGGTTCCCCGAAAAAGTAGAAATGATATGGCTGATGATTCCGAAACCAGACAGAATGAAAAAATATAGACATCTGGATGCCCGAAGAACCAAAAGAGAGAACGAAGAGGCTCCTATGAGTTATCAACATATACATGTAATCCACCTCAAGTTAACCTTCCTCTGAATGGATAAGTGGAAGTACGCTATGATGATCCGGAGAAATGTGTGCTTTTTAGGGATGGGTGTCAGCGGCGATAAACCGCTAGAGACATAAAAATGAGATTGTGGAGGAAAGAAACCAGAGCCTTGGTTTAAGTTCGGGTTGAGTTTGTTTACATCGTTAGATTACATATATGATTTATACAAATATTATTAATTTATTTATTGGGAGTGTAGCTGTTGTTGAGATTGAGTAAGCAGAAAATTAGTCTACCCAGTTCATATTCATTGTTTCTTACTCCAGGGGTGTGTGAGAGAAGGACGGTAAGGGATGCGTGGAATGATCATGTATTGATATGAGTAAGTTGGAATTTCATATATTATTTATTCCCCCCCCCCCTTTGGAGTACTTAATACCATTATATGGACATGGGTTTGTAGATTTCGTATCTGTTTCATGTTTGAGCAAAGTTAAATATAAAAAATGGAGTCTCGGACCTTCATGTAACATGTGCCTAGATTGTGGAGCAATGGTCTGGCCTCAGGGAATAACTGTCAAATCCGTCGATCCATCTAAGGTTAAATATTACAACAGTTGTTAAATGTGTATTATTCAGCTTCTTTTGTTGAAATATGCTCATCCATTTATGAAAACAATACTAAACTATAAGGGGGGTTAACAATCAATGAAAATTAGGAGATTGATTAGGCTATACAACTCTAAGTTTGCTTTTACGTCATCAGTAGGTTGTGTTGTCCATAATGTTAACGAAGGTAGTGGACCATACCTATAAAAAATTTACACAAGCAATTACCACACCATAAGTTTATTGGTTCTTCTCCGAGCTACATGTCAATGCAATTTCCATTGTTGTTCCCCTATGGTAAAGATGGATATACAGAGGATATTTTATATCCAAAGGTGTCTGCAAATGGTACATTGATGAAGCGCCAGACAATTACCATGCTAAGTACTATGCATTTTGATTGCATTAAAGGGTAGGCGAGGGACAGATCCTGATATGGAGTGGTCATTTATTACAACAATATGTAGTTGATGCATATGCATGCTTGTAAGAGTTTCAACTTCGGTGGGTAAGAAATAATCAAGCCACTATTCGTGTTGAGTTGTATTGCGGACTACAAGATGCATTATTAAGACCTAAAGGAGACACTTATGGAGGATCTAATGGAAACAAAATTGTATTTCCTTATACTTTTACAAATATTCCAAGATACATAATATGGCATTGTCAAGATGCAACTGCATTTGCAGATGTAAGACTATAAAGGCATATCAGATCTATTTATCACATTCACTGGAAATCCAAAATTGTATGAGATCCATAGTTTACTGGACCCGAGTTACCTCCGCATCCTCAATGGGTTAATATGACACTCTATATTGCATTGACATATTTTGATTCATGAATTTCCGTACGATATTTTATCTTCTAGTACTTCCCGTTATTCATGGATTCAAAGTTTCATTGTCTTATATAGTCCTATATGGGTATCGTATAAACTAAAAGAAGAAAAGAAGAAGAAAGAAACGAACTAATCTGTGACTTCGTGAAAATAAGTCGAGAAGCGGTGAACTATACTTAAACTAGAGGAGTTAGTGAATGTTAAAGATTTCATTTGATCAATTTCAACTAAGAATCCCTAGGAAAAACGAATCCAAGGAAAGATGTACAGAACTACGAAAAGTCACTCAATTTACTCTTTTTTTTGGATTCCACATGCTTCCCATTTGTGGGAAAACGGTATCCTTTTGTTGTTGTAGTAAGCACCCATATTTGGTCTTAGCCAGCAGACTATATTGTCCGGTCATTTTTTATGAAGTGATTGCACATCAAATTAGGGGCTACAAGCCTACAAGCATAATGTTGCATGATAATAGAACTATATATATGTATTTTCGAATAATTTTAATCGGATTCTTGTAAGACATTAAAACAAAATTACGAATTTGGTTCATTCTAATTCATATAGTCTAAATACAGTGACTTATAGGTAATTAGATTCATTGTAGTTTATTACTCTGGTGCAATTGATTTAGTTCGTAAGCCGCTGTTGATGGTGGTTTTTAGCTTAGGGTTAAAATCGTAAAACCTAGTCAGACAGTGACGTCACAGCGTTTAAGTAATAATATTTTACTAGGCGCATTTATTGAAACCTTTAATGTGCCTGTGAAAAATTACCGGGGTATCTTTTTTAATTCCAATTAGGGATACGACAAGCCAAACCCTAATTCCCACGTATGCCAAGATCAAACCATGCCAGCCACACCTACCGCTCCAAGGCATGCCAACCATGCTATCCACACCCCTGTTCCAATGGCAAACCATGCCATCCGCACCAACCGCGTCAAGGCATGCCAACCATGCTAGCCGCACCCCTGTTCCAATGGCAAACCATGCCAGCTACACCAACCATGCCAAGGCATGCCAACCATGCTAGCCGCACCCTTATGCCAATGGAAAACCATGCCAGCTACACCAACCGCGCCAAGGCATGCCAACCATGATAGCCTCACCCCTGTGCCAATGGAAAACCATGCCAGCCACACCTACCGCGCCATGCCAAACGCACCTCACCATGGTCACATGCCAACTTAGCCGCGCCGCCATACTGCCCTTCCCTACGTGGATACCAAAACGAAGGCATGCAACAATCAACGGTTGCCCTTCAATCCCAGGAGAAAATCCTGACCGTCCAAGGTTACTAAACGACCTTTGGCCCAAAACCCTGGCTTGGTCACGAACCTAGCTTTGTCACGCCAAACCCTTGGCCCCACATGCCAATCCAAAACCGTACCTAGCTAAAGCTAGCCACGCCATGCGCCTATGGCAAACCCTTTGCCACACATGCCAAGCTAAAACCGCACCTTGCCAAAGCTAGCCACGCCATGCACCCATGGAAAACCCTTGGACCCACATGCCAAGATAAAACCGCACCTAGCCAAATCTAGCCACGCCATGCGCCCATGGAAAACCCTTGGCCCCACATGTCAAGCTAAAACCGCACCTAGCCAAGCTAGTCGCACCATGCACCCATAAGCAAACCCTTGGCCCCACATGCCATGCCAACGACATGCCTAGTCGCGCCACCATGCTGGCCTTCCCTATGCGGCTACCAAAACGAAGGCGTGCAACAATCAATGGTTTCCCTTCATTCCCAGGAGAAAATATTAGCTATCCAAGGTTACCAAACAACGCGTGGTAACCTTTGGCCCGAAAATCTAAGTTTGGACACGCCAAACCACGCCATGCCTATCCTATCTACCATGCTGGCGTTCCCTACCCGGCTACCAAAATGAAGGCGTGCAAAAATCAATGGTTGTCCTTCAACCCCAGGAGCAAATCCTAGCCATCCAAGGTTACCAGACAACGCGTGGTAACCTTTGGCCTGGAAACCTAAGTTTGGCCACACCAAAACCTGTCATGCCAACGACATGCCAACCTAACCGCGCCACCATGCCATGCCAACTGAGTCCCGCCACCATATTGGCCTTCCCTAGGCGGCCACCAATGAACGAAAGCGTACGACGATCAACGAATACCTTTCCTCTTAAGATACAAGATCCCGATCGTCGAAGGTCACCAAGCTACCAAGTCTCCAAAGCTCGACTTGCCAGGAAACAACGACATGCCACATGTTTTCCAAAAAAACATTCGAGACATCAAACACATATCACAAACTGGGGAATCCTCTTTGGGTATTTGTTTGGCGGTTTAAAGCGTACGACGTACACTACACCCGTCATAAGGAAGTGTCATAAGGGTGAGGCGGTTAGTAAATATAGGGATTTAATGGTGAAATGCTCGATATCAATTCCATGCGTTAATGGCTTTATGGAATATCAATTCCATACGTTAACGGCTTTATGGAACATCAATTCCATGCATATGGTTATCACCTCCTCCCATTTACTTACCCATTTATCCATCCCTTAATGAGACTAGAGTACATTTAACTTCGACTTGTATAAATAGATCTTACCTATTTCCAGAGAATCACAGGTTCATTCGGGAATATACAACACTCAGAAAATATTTGCTATCTTACCATTTGTTAGCCTTCCCACTTTTCTGATACAAGTCGTAGTAACACGACTACTCTTCCGGAATCAACTATTCTGGTCTCACCACTTTCCTTGCATCCCTCCCCAAAACCAACCCATTCTCCTCCACTTTGAGACCGAAGCAAGTCCGGAATGGCCATTTCTTGGTTTAGGCTGGATTTGTACAGATTGATCTCTCGAATCTAAAGTACTCCCTTGCAGTATATTGTTTAGGGTTTAAATTGTTTCTCACCCGCACACCTGAAATTACCGAAATCATCAGAAACCATTTTCACCTACAAACATCCGCATAAACAATCAATGTTCTTAATAAAAATTGTTGTCAGCGAATACATTCACTTATGTTTACTGGTAAATTCTAGAGGTACCCGCCAAGTGAATGGTTGATGCTTAGGGTTATGTTGTTGCCCTTGGCACTAGGTGCACGTGCTGTAAATTTGAATAAAAGTTGTTTTGTGTAACTTATGGTTATACTAGCCCTTAACATGTGCCGTAACGGAACGAGCCATGATGTTGGTTCATTTTTAATATATCGTATAATTTATGTTCCGAATACTTATCAACTTCATATGATTTAATATGTGTTTTTCATAAAATAGTTGGGATTTTCCTCTCTTTTACTCTTTGTTTTTTCCTTTAATATCTTACCGCCAGAGATTTGCTCAAACGAAAAAAATATAATCTTAACTTCCAGACCCTTTTTTATTTAGGTTCATTGCTTATAATGAGATAATGTTCTGCATGAACATGGAAGTTTAAATATCTTTAGGAAATATGTCGTCAGCAACGCTCATCTCAGTGAAATCAACTAATCAATATCGTCCATAAATGTCTCCACATGCTCCTATTTCGCTCCAGCTGACTCATCTATCATGGTCATGTTGTCGATCCTCCAAATAGGCAGAGAATAGTATTTTTTGGATCGAACAAATGATACAAACTATCCAATGTGACATGATTTTCCTGTAATTTTTCAACACCCATTAGATGACAATGTTCAAAATGTGTACCCATTACCTTTTCTAAAGGATTGTATATATGCGAACCTCTGCCATTAAATCTTCAACAAAGTATTGTGCCCAGCAATTCGTCTTAACGAAGGCTTTGGTAACTTCAAAAGTCTTGGACATTTTTTCACTTATGTATGTTTCTACCTTCACTTGGAATACAATCTGGCGACACATTACCTCATAAATAACCTTGAACATATATTGTACTCCTGATCCTATTTCAAATTAATAGGTTGTTAATAGATCCTTTACCAAAAGTTGACATATTCTACGTTGAACATTTATAAAAAAAATAATTATGGTATTGTGGATCGTTGCTTTCTAAGATTGTAGTTTTCAAAATTGGCCTCTTAAAGTCCCACGACTTTCTAAGTTTACATATATTGTTTGTTTTTAACATTTTAGTTATCCATATTATGTTTGTTACTAACTTTAAACTTGATGTCATCTTCTACTGTAAACTTTATGTGATTTCAGAATCGAAATATTTATACCTCTTTCATTCGTATCAAGTAATCCGTTGTATATCCCAATGATTCTTCTACAAAAATTCCTTTCTTTTTCCGTTTCCGGACCATCAGTAGCCATTATTGTCAAACACAATCTGTCTAATTTTTGTTGATGTTATGTATTTGTAATGTTCATTTTTCTTAAATCAATAGATTGTGGAAAAACCAAAAAAAAAAACATAAGTATTACATCGGGTCTAAGTTATTATATCCAAAATACTCCGGACACTGCTTCTGGTGCCTTGTTTCCTAAAATTCCTCGTTTCATTCTAGACAGTACATGCAACATCAATCATTTGCGAAGTGTGGTCAATGTATACCTTGCTTGTAATAATAATAACAACACGTCAATTTTTTTCAAGGCATCCAGTTGTAAATGGTATGAATATAATAGATTTGAATTATACCTCAATCTTAGATATCACCTTCTTCTCACATAACATAGCAATTGAGGAAGGACAAATCTTGACCACTCTTTACATAGGCAGAGTTAGCCAAACTATGTTTTGCAATTGTCTTACGTGAAAATTATTATTAATCCATATTTTAGTCAACTCCTATCGAAGACGATCTAATTAGTCCTGTAGAAAGTTAATCTTAAATTTTTGACCTTATCTCTTGAACAAATTATTGAAGTATTCTCAGTCATGTTCTGGTTTGTGTGATCTACCCATCTGTGTCTACTATACCTTCTAACCCAGCGAATGAAACCTATACATATTGATCCGTAATTTGATATTGTCATCAAGAGGTCGCATGATTTGAGAATGTAAAATATAAAAAATACTCTATAAACATCGGAGGCGAAATTTAGATTTATGATTTAGAGTTTTTTATGATGATTTTGATGAACAAACATAATTTTCAAACAAATATTTTAGAATGCAAATACATTTTTCCGGTCAATAAGGTTTTATATCGGGAATTGAGTGAAAGTTGTTGTCTTTGTAGGTAGTTGTCGCGAAACAATTGGACATTGATGGTCTTTCAGGAAAAAGAATGTAATAGTACTTGAGAGAGTGATAATGTTCTCTTACGTGGGTACACCAATTGCCTTTATATAACACGGGTGGTCGAACAGTCATGATCATATTTGCTTATACGTTCCGGTATCATCCTCAAAATATTTGGTGTTTTTCCTTATCAATCGTGATAAAAACAACCAATTATATCTTTCACAATGCAATGTTGCATGTTTTGTGAAGATTATTTTTTTTACTTGGTCAATAAAATCACTAAAAAGCAAAAACTATTATTATACACTACTATTACCAATACCCACCACCATAAAAATCATCCACCGCCACTATTTCTTCCACCAATAGTAATGTTAACGCCTCCACCATTCACAAACACCCGCCACCGCTTATACTAAGCCTACTTCCACTACCACCATCAGAATTAATATAGTTTTTAGTAAAATTATTTATTAATAAAATTATGTATTTATGTTAGATTATTAAAGGGACATTTATAATAGAAATTTAATTAATCATTATGAACAATCAATGAGACAATAATTAATAAAACTTTTAAAAATGGTTAAGTTGAACAAACCCCAGCGGTAAATTTATCTTTGCCAAGGACAAATCCTGACCACTCTTTACATAAACAAATCGATAATAAATAATTTCATATGTTCTGATCTTGATTCGTGTCATTCGTTTAGTTATTACATAACATGGAAATTGATTGCACTAATTTTTTAAAATGGACATGTGTTTTATCGAGTTTATTTAACATTAGAATGATCAACCACGTTTTATACTTTATAATATAACGTTACACATTTTGTGGCGTTAAGAAATTAGCATAATATGTTTTTTTTCTTCACCAATACCCGCCACCACCATAAAACCATATGAATCCACTTTTTTTATCCACCACCACCTAGTGGCGGAGCCAAGGGTTGACTAACCTGGCTCTAACCCCTTAATTTTTTAATAACTACATAATTTTTTTAGTTTATTTTATAAATAGTACTTTGTCCATATATATTTATGGTTTAGTCCACCAAAGTTTACATGTTTCTTTTTAAGAAAAAAAAAAGGCCTCCTCAATGTCAATTTTTGACTCCACCACTGACACCATCACTGTCGCCCATCCCATGTAGGTTGTTGGACGCAATTCTAATTTTCAATCACAAATGATATGTATGAGGTTTAGATTGAACAAAATTTCGTCAATTGATTAGTTTCATTATTTTTTTTCCGTGTATATATTCTTTTTTGTATTGCAATCAATTTTATTTTAACATTAGAATGATCGACCACGTTTTATACTTTATAATATAACGTTACACATTTTGTGGCGTTACGAAATTAGCATAATATGTTTTTTTCTCACCAATACCCGCCACCACCATAAATCCACTTTTTTTATCCACCACCACCTAGTGGCGGAGCCAAGGGTTGACTAACCTGGCTCTAACCCCTTAAATTTTTAATAACTACATAAATTTTTTAATTTATTTTATAAATAATACTTAGTCCATATATATTTATAGTTTAGTCCACCAAAGTTTACATATTTCTTAAAATAAATAAATAGGCTTCCTCAATGTCAATTTTTGACTCCACCACTGCCACCATCACTGCCGCCCATCCCATGTAGGTTGTTGGACGCAATTCTAATTTTCAATCACAAATGTCATGTATGAGGTTTAGATTGAATAAAATTTCGTCAATTGATTAGTTTCATTTTTTTTCCCGTGTATATATTATTTTTTGTATTGCAATCAATTTTATTTTAACATTAAAAAATCATGATTTATACGATATAGTACCAAAGATAGCAGGGGTACCATTTGGGTGATCCAACTACGATTATGAAAATATTGTCTTGTATGATATCATCCATGAAATATATGGTACCTTCCTTTATCAAAAGTGTTAAAAACAACCAACCACATCTTCCATACTACGATGTTATCGATGTTGTTACGACAACATAAAATTAATATTGTCCATCATTACTCACCAGCATTCACCGTCACTACTTCTTCCACCACGAACCAGGGGCGGAGCCAGGATTTTGAGGAGAGAGGGAGAAAAAATTCTTGGCAAGTTGGATACATGTGAAAAATGGACTTTGTATCCCATTTTACGATAAAAGAACAAAAATAAATATAATTGTGCTTGGCTCCGCCCTTAACCACCACTAATATTTCGGCATCCACCTCTTCTACTACCCATTGTCGTAGAAAATGCCTATTGATATTATTTATCAAAATTACTTATTAATAAAAATAAATATTATAATTAATTAGGAAAACATTTACAACTAAAAAAATAATTAGTCATTTATTATGAGAAATTAGTGAAACACTAATTAATAAAACACTTTATAATGAATAGATTATTTATTATGTACAATTAGTGAAACACTAATTAATAAAGCAATTATGGTATGTAAGTTGAACAAACCACCACTGTTGATTTATCTTTTCTATCAATTCCAACCATGGTGGAACACTGGTTAGAGGCCACTCTTATGACACAATAGGTCATTAGTTCGAACCTCCCCGTTATAATTTTTGAAATTCCATATCTTGACTTGAGTATTATTCATTTTTCATTCATAATATTGTAATGAACGCCACACGTGCGAGATGTAGGGGGTGGTCAGGAGAACCACATCCCTTGATTTATCTCTACAAGGACAAATCCTGACCACCACTAACACAGGCAAACTTAGCCTAGCTTTGTTTTGTACTAATGATGCTTTAATATCTGTATTCACTACATGGTGTTGTACAAGAATATGTATAATTAAGTAACTATTACCACCAAAGTTTCTCATAATTTATACCATTTGTATATACCCACATATGTATAGTTAACTGTTGGCACAAAAATAATATTCTCAATGTATTGTTTGATGTTACCGATTAGATCTTTGTTCTTTGCTCAATCTTTTGTTTAAGCGTGGCAAGATTCGATAACTTGACTTTGTATCTTGGTATTTGTTACTCATTTTCCGATATGAGATTTAAGTTTAAGTCGTGAAAATTCTGAATTAAATGGATTTCACTGCAATAAGAACAATAATCAAATATAGGTTTAAGGCGTGATAATTTTGAATTGAATGGATTTCATTATAATTATTAATCTGTTATATTATAATTATTGAATTATAATGTGTATAGTTTATAATTTAATCTTACTTTTTGTGTCTCATGTTCATTTAGACCAGACCTAAACAATTTAAAAGAATTAGGTCCTTTTTAATTCTCATGTCTTGATGGTTCGGGATGAATGGTGGTGAATAGGTTGGTAATTGGTCACCGATAACATTTAAAAATCCTTTTCAGCTTGGCTACAATATTCAAACAATTAATAAACAAATTTGTTTGGTACATCGGCATGAGTTTCTTTTTCTTTGTCAAGGGTATACATAATAGAAATATCTAAAATTGATATTCCATTATGGTAACACAAATTCTTTGGTAGGTGACTTTAAATTATACTCCCTCCGTCCCACTATTAAGTGACCTATTTGATTTTAGATTTTGTCCCACTAATAAGTGACCTATATCACTAAACAAGAAGATATTTCTAAAATTATTCTTTTATTAATTATAAAAAATATAAGAAATATGCATAATTTGATAGGCATGTTTATATTCGTTACGTAGGTGTTTTAAAATGCTTTTGAATGGTATGAAGTTTGCGAACATCCGTGGAGTAGTTTGAGAGATAAATCATTTCTAAATTTCACTAGTTATTATCCATAAGGCTATAATTATAAAAAATGCTTAAAAGTACTCTTTTCCTTGTTTGCCTTAAAAATTGTGCAAATTTAAACTAGGTCACTTAATAGTGGGATGTAGGGAGTACATATTTTCGCCATGTGCAAATTATTTATAAATATAACAACGATTAATTACAAAAATAATAGTTTAACTAAATATTAAAGAGTATCAAACTTTCTTATCCATTGGAAATAATCAGACAAATTAAGAATCTTTTGAAGATGTTTAAATGCATATGGGCAACGGGTGCACGACGAAGTCCCGCCACACCAATCGATAGTTCTTACTAGAAATTTTAACTGCAAATTAGCAAGTCAAATCAGGGAGTTGATGATTTGGGTTACATAGCACAAGTTGGTTCTCTCAAGTGACTATAATAGAATGGAGCCATGATATTTTATGAGAGTAAAAGGAGAATATTTGTAGAAAATGATATGAGAGTACGTTGTCATTAGGTCTGTTGCTGGTTACCGGGATGCTTAAACACCACAATCATCTTATCTATATTTTTTACAGTGTAAAATCAATTGCTTGATAAACATCAGTCAATTAATATTGGGATCCCACTGATTCGATATGGCCGTGTTGTGCGAGTTTTGGAACTATGAAAAATCCATAGAATGAAAATCAAGATTTCTATGACTATGTTTTTATCTTGCCTCGTGATACTCCAGATGAAAAATATATGAATTACTATTGTTCTTTAGATATTTCCGACTTCCGGATAGAGAATTGACTCATTGGACACCTTTACGGGTCTAATAGTTTACTCATTTGCAAGCGTGAAAAGATTTTCGGTCTGATGGTGCTAAATGGTCAAAGAAATTATATGCCCAATATTTTTATGTTACTGACAGAAAGTAAAGTAAAGTAACAGATGAAAGAGATATCTCATTAACATACCAAGTACAGAGATGGGTGCTGTTTAAATAGAGACAACACAAACAAAAGATAACAACAACTAACAGCTAAGCAGTGACGTAAAGGGAGAAGGTAAAACAGTAAAGAGTGAAAAGTGAAAGGAGTTACAACTAACACCTCTCTTACACAATAAAGAAAACAAGTACTGCTAACACTCCCCCTCAATCTGATGTAGCGTGAGAACAATGCATCACTTTCTCAGCAAGGCGAAAGAAGGTAGAAGATGTAAGTCCTTTAGTAAACAAGTCAGCTAGCTGGTGATAGGAAGGGATAAAACGAACAACAACAGTACCAGCATCTATCAAATCACGAACAAAGTGATAGTTTACTTCAATATGCTTGGTTATGGCGTGAAAAGCTGGATTAAAAGCTAGAAACTGAGCTCTCATATTATCACAGTGCAGCACAAATGGTGTAGTAGGAGTAATGTGAAGCTCTTCAAGTAGACTAGACAGCCAAACAACTTCTGCAGCAAGCACACTGAGAGCCTTATACTCAGCTTCTGTAGAGCTACGAGATACAGTAGGTTGTTTCTTGGAGGACCAAGAAACCAGAGTATTTCCCAAGAAAACACAGTAACCTGAAGTAGAGCGTCTTGTGTTAGGGCAACCAGCCCATTCAGAGTCTGAAAAACTGGTAATAGAACTAGTGTTACCAGATTGAATAACTGTACCTGACCCAAGTGTCCCCTTGAGGTATCTCAACACTCTTTTTGCCAAAAGCTTGTGAACTGTAGTTGGAGAGTGCATAAATTGAGATATGTAGTTGACTGCAAATGTAATATCAGGTCTTGTAAGAGTAAGGTACTGAAGACCTCCAACCAAACTTCTGAACTCAACTGGATTAGTCAGGAGATCACCATCATGAATATAAGCTCTTTTATCAGTGGAAGTTGGTGTAGAACAAGGTTTGCAGTCAACCATGTTTGCTTTAACCAACAAATCAATAGTGTACTTCTTCTGAGTAAGAGTAAGAACATCCCTTGAGGAAGAAAAAATTGCTTCAATCCCCAAGAAGTAACAAAGATCCCCCAAATCCTTCATAGAAAACTGAGATCTCATTTGACTGATTAGAGAGTTTAAGAAAAAATCAGAACTGCCAGTGAGAATTATATCATCCACATAAAGAAGTAGGACAGCAGTCTCAGTTCCACAATGATAGAGGAACATAGATGGATCTGCCATTGCCATGACAAAACCAGCATCAAGAAGAAAACCACTAAATTTTTCAAACCAAGCCCTTGGAGCTTGTTTGAGACCATAGATAGACTTGTGGAGTAAGCACACATGGTCAGGGTGTGTGGGATCTTCAAAACATTTCGGCTGCTTCATGTACACCTTCTCTGAAAGATCTCCATGCAAGAAGGCATTGGAGACATAAAGTTGTCTAATGGACCACTTGTTAGTCAAAGCAACAGTAAGAACAACCCTGATTGTTGTAGTTTTCACAACTGGACTGAAAGTTGCATTATAATCAATCCCATCTTGTTGACTGCAACCTTGAGCAAACAGTCTAGACTTAAATCTGTCAACAGTCCCATCAGGCTTCAACTTCAGCTTGTAAATCCATTTGCTGCCAAGAATATTCATGTCAGGAGTAGGAGCAACCAAGGACCATGTATTATTTAACAGCAAAGATTCATACTCCTTGTGCATAGAAGCAATCCATTCATCATGTTTACTTGCAGATTTGTAAGTCTTAGGCTCTTTGGGAAGAGACACAATTGAAGTAAAAGCAGTGTGAATTGGATGAGGGACAGAGTAGTTGGTGATAAAATCTGATAATATTTAGGTTTCACTATGCCATCCTTTGCTCTGGTGATCATAGAATGAGAGGGAGCAGCTGATTGTTGAACAGAAAGATCCACATGAGTATCTTCAACTATAGGAGCATCACCAGGAGCAGCACCAGAAGTATCTGAATCTGTAAGATCTTCAGGAGCATCACCAGAAGCATCCTCAGTAGCAAGATTAGAATAATTTTCAACTACATGAACTGGAAGTAGCTCTTGCTGAGGAGCATATGGAATAGTGGCAGTAGTAGTAGGTGAACAAGTACAAAAAGGAAACACAGTTTCATCAAAGACTACATGCCTGGAAATATATATCTTTTGAGTGGCATTGTCATAGCATCTGTAACCCTTGTGTAAAGGGATGTAACCAATAAAAGTACACTTGGTGGATTTAGGACTTAACTTGTCCTTCTTATAAGGACCCAGATATGGGTAACAAGCACAACCAAACACTTTGAGAAAGGAGTAATTTGGTGTCTTGTGAAAAAGTACTTCAAATGGAGACACATAATCTAGAAGTTTAGATGGAATCCTGTTAATTAGATAAGTGGAAGTCACAAAGGAATCAAACCAGAAAGACTTTGTCAAGCATGCTTGAAAAGACAAAGTATTCCCTACAGAAGTAATATGTTGATGCTTCCTCTCAGCAAGCCCATTCTGTTGAGAAGTATGTGGACAAGAGCATGACACAATAATTCCTTCTTGATCTAGATATTGCTTGAATGACCCTTTCACAAGTTCATATGCCCCATCACATTGAAACCACTTAATTTTAGTAGAAAACAAGTTCTCATTCATAGTTTTAAAATGTTGAAAGCAAGATAAGCTTTCTGTCCTGTCCTTCATGGGAAAAATCCAATGAAATCTGATGTAATCATATACAAACAAGATATAGTACCTGTAACCCAAAGTAGATGTTTGTGGAGAGGGTCTCCAAATGTCACAATGCACCAACTCTAAAGGAGATGAAGCAGCTCTGTCTGATGAAGCAAATGGCAGTCTCTTGCTTTTGCCAAGTTGACAAGAGTGACACAGAGAGTCAAAATCTCCAGTCGTAAGCTTAATAAGATTAGAAGCCTTTAAAGTATGAACAATTTTATGATCAGGGTGTCCCAATATTTTGTGCCACATAGATGGTGAAGCTACAATAGAAGTTAAGGCTGCAATAGGTAATTTAGAAGCAATAGGGTACATGTTTTGATGAATAACCCCTTCAGCCAAAACAATATGAGAATCAAGATCTGTAATCTCATAACCCCATGGTGTAAAACCAATTTTGCAGTTGTGTTCTGCAGTAAATACTCCTACTGAAATAAGATTTTGAGTAAGATTGGGTACAAATAAAACATTTGAAAGTTTAAATGACCTGGTAGGGGTATGTAAAATAGCAGTACCCACCAAAGTGATAGGAATGTGAAAACCATTACCTACCATTACTTGTTCAGACCCAATATAAGGAGTTGGGTTTATAAGTAGAGAGACATCATGTGTCATATGGATTGTAGCAGCTGAGTCAGGGAGCCATGAACCAACAGCAGGAGAAACATGATAGTCTGACAAATTTGAAGTATGAACTTGTAAAGATGAATGAGCTTGTGGGTTTCTTTTTTACTGTGGGTTATTTTTTGAAGGATAATATCTGTATGGACACCTACTTCCCATGTGACCGTTTTTCTTACATATTTCACACTCAATAGTTGAAAAATCAATCCACTGAGAAGGGGGTTTATTAGATCTAAAAGGTGCATCATTAGGCCTTGATGATTCAGGTGTAGAAGTGGATTTTGAAGGTCCAGATGTAGAAGGAGAAAACTTATTAGTAAAGAAAGCAGAGTTGGTAACAGACTCTAAAGATACAGGTGTCTCTAGGTGTTGAGCTTTGAGCCACTGCTCATGGGTTAAGATCTTTGCTTTCAAATCACCAAAATTTAAAGGGTTCTCACGATTTTGTATAGCAATGACAAAGTTGTCATAGTCCCTTCCAAGACCATTAAGCACATACATAACAATATCAGGATCCAGAATCTTATCATTTATAGCAGCTAATGAATCAGAGATACCTTTAACCTCTTGAAGAAAGTCAGCCACAGAACGAGATCCACATTTAATAGTCTGTAACTGTCCACGGAGCATAGATCTACGAGCTGTAAACTGATTAGAAAACTCCTTAGCAAGATAAGATCATACTTCAGTTGCAGTAGTACACCCCAAGACAGAGCAAGAAAGAGAGTCTGAGAAGGTTGTATTAAGACAACTATTTACATATCTGTCCCATTTTCTCCATTTAAGATAAGAAGGATTTGTTTTCTCAGTATCTCCATCCTTGATTACTTGTGGTGGTGGAAGAATCGTACCATCAACATAACCCATAAGATCAGTACTGATAAAGATAGATTCAAGTTGATTTTTCCATATGAGATAGTTGGAATCATCAAGCTTTAATGAGATAAGATGAGTAATATTTTGAAATGGAAAAACAGTAGTGTCTTCATAGTGATGTGACGACTCAGAAGCCATGAATAAACAATCAGTTCAAAGTACAGTATGATGAAGTAAAGATAATAAGATAGACAAACAAAGTAATGGTTAAGATGAAGTACAAAGTAAAGTTGAAGGTAACGTATGGTAGAAGATGTGATGAAAGGTTAGGTAAGCGGCGGAAGCAAAGTTGAAGAACAAACCCTAAAGAAATTTTTCCTCAGAGATCAACCTTCCTCGTGATACCATGACAGAAAGTAAAGTAAAGTAACAGATGAAAGAGATATCTCATTAACGTACCAAGTACAGAGATGGGTGCTGTTTAAATAGAGACAACACAAACAAAAGATAACAACAACTAACAGCTAAGCAGTGACGTAAATGGAGAAGGTAAAACAGTAAAGAGTGAAAAGTGAAAGGAGTTACAACTAACACCTCTCTTACACAGTAAAGAAAACGAGTACTGCTAACAGTTACATTTGCATTGTTGACAAATTTTCAGCCTTAGGTAAATTTAGCACATTGATTGTGGTTGGGCATGTTTTTGCCCATCAGATAGAACATATGGAATATTTGTTTCCTATCTATTAAACATGATCAAACTAATCAACAATTTTTTGAAGATGTTCTAATGCATTTTGGCTACGGGCGCGGGGCGAAGCCCCGCCACACTAATTTACTTAGAAATTATAAGATAAGTTGTGGTAAATAGAAAAAATATGGGTGGTAAATATGACTAGTATTTTCCTCCTTAAGAGAGTGGTTACAAAGCCACTCTCCCCCGATTCTCTTTTCCAATATGATTAACAGAAATAATTTAAAGAAAACAACGAATATCTTTTCCAATATGATTAACAAAAATAATTTACAGAAAACAACGAAAATAGACGCCTAAACAAATAGTAATGATCTTCAGATAAATCCCCTTAAAAATCAAGGCATCGTTTAAGGTTTACGGTGTCGAATTTCGGATAATTGGATTTGATGAAGATTGGCATCCCCAGAAGTAGGTTGATCTCCAACACCTGCAATATTATGCAAAAAGGGAGCAACACCTTCATCTGGAATACTGTCACCATCTGCTCCATGATCTCCACTACAGACCAGGCCGAAATCTTGATGCACAGCTTGTATAAGAGGACCTTCATTATCAACAACACCTTCACAAGGTATATGTCCGCAAGCATCTTCGCCTAAGCCATTAGTATCTGATGCATGAATAACAGCTTTGTTTTGATCTTTACGCACATGTTGGTATTCAAAATAGGTGATCAAGCGCTTCTCGTCATATTTATAGAACTCGTTAAGCAAATGGACGAATTTCCGCGAAACTGCAGTGTTGGACTCGACCAAGATTTGTCTGTTTTCCCACAAGAACATAACAAAGAACACAGAAATGGCGAAAACTACAAACCCTCCTGTAAGCCAGAAAAGGACCCGGAAGCTGTCTAGTTTGAGACTAGTTGAGGAACCCAAAGGGTCAATGTCTGGACAATATCTTTTTGAGGTGCTCCCAGAACTAAAAACAGCTTCTTCGAACCTTTTTGTTGTACCATCATCCTCTTTTAATTGTAGAATTTTTCTCGAAATATCAGGACCTAAAGGGGAACCTTTCGGGAAGACCTGTAAGTTCATATATTCACGTAAGTTACTACCAACCAAATTTCTAGTTGTATTACATTCAAGGAAGAGATATGGCAGAGGCTTACAAACGACCATCCGTCATTTGGATAGATTTCGCCAACCTTCATGTACTTATCGCAATATTTTGCAAGGAGGAGTTCGATGCAAGGGAGTTCCTCAAAAGCAGCAACAATACCACCCTTACTTGGCCCCATGGAGAAAAGCTTGTCAAATTCATCAGGAGTGCTGTAAGTTTTCAAATTTGACTCGTGAAATTCCATTCCCTTTAACTTGTCCTGCACAAATGAACCTTCTTGATAATCTACGCTATAGCTATTTCGGATAAGTTCCTTAACATCGGTGTAGGTTGGCTCAAGTCGCTTTATTGTCAACATGGATGCTAAATTAGCTGTATAACTTTGTGTGAGAATTAACACAACAAAAAGCCATATTCCCATAACAATCCTACCCAAAGTGCTTAGCACCCTTTCCTCTGCAAGAAAATAAAATTCTTTAACGATGAGAATTTGGTGTAAATATGCTGAAACAGAGAAGTGCGTTACTGTGCAGTCTATACCAGACTATTTTAACACGAAACTACATGGTATCTTTTCTAATTCTACCTACCTACATGAGCCTAGTGCGAGTATGCACTGTCATACCGACAGATGAACTTGCAGACAGGATAGAAGAATATCTAATATGTATAGGTCGTGTGTAAACAAGTCGAATGAATATTGAAATTTCATCAATTACTCTGAGCAAAAACGAGTGTTGAGAAGGAGAATGAAAGCATTGTGCCCAATTGGTAAGCAGAATGAGGCCCTCCTCTGAACTCCTGGTTCACTCTGTGTTCGGGTATCCAAATGGCAGCACCAATGATAAGAAAGAAAGCACCTGTTGTTACCCAAAGTTTCCACTCTAATGGCTCGAGGAATATCCAAGCATTCTTACTCATATCTTTTTTTGTTAACACAACCATTGATACCCCACCTTCATTATACGGTAATGTAAAATCGACATACTCTGACCGATTGGCTGTGATAGTAATATCTCCAACCGCAGCATCAAATTTCTGCGCAAGAAAATGTTGGAACAGTCGCCGATTTCACACCTGCAAAACAAGGATTAAACACAAAAACAAGTTATCGGCTGAGTCACGACCAGATCGCTTTCTTTAAGACTTTTCGTGGCTCTGCCTTGAGTTTTGTGCAAGCAGTTCTTTCTTCGTCACAACGCCCCCAGGATAAAACAGCCGAGATCAAAAACTCTCTTCAATCCCTCACGCACACAATGAGAGATTGATCACTTTCACTCTTTCTAATCTTGCTCAGAAAAACTTGGTCTCTTGATTCACAAAAACAGTATGTATTAAACTCATACCATTCTGGTTCTCAAAACAGGCTTTTTATAAACTTTGCAATTAAGACAAAATTGACCTAGTTTAATTGGGGGCCACACTAGATGACAAAGTAGGTCTCCCAATAGCAATTTGGGTCACCCCTTATAAAAATATTTTTCTAAATGGCTAAAATGCCCCTAAGTGATTAGAGTTAAAATTTAATTAATTAATGATAATCTTACTTAATTAGAGTTTAACTCTATTTTTTTCGGATTGTTGTGTCTGCAATTTTTAGTCCTATTTTTTTTTTTTTTTTGCCCAGATCAGTATGAAAAGTCGTCAAGGTATTGATTTTTTTCATCGACGACCCTAAATGATCGTTAATTTTAAGATCAGCGATAACGACTCTTAACTGTCGACGATTCATTAATGGCATGAAATGTACGACAATTTACAATTTAGAGTCGTCAAGAAAAAATCAATTCCCTTATGACCCTTTGAAAGGGTCGTTCTTATTTTATCACTTAAAGGACGTATGTGATCGTTAATGTTTTTGTAGTGTCGTTATACCTGATCGTTAGGCATTAAAAAGCGTCGTTAATGTACGACAGTTTAGAGTCGTCATATACATACTCAATTCCTTGACGACTCTAAACTGTCGTTAATGTCATACGAAGGGTCATTTATTAGGGTCGTTAGTTGAAAAAAAAATTTGTCAAGGGTAAAATAGTATATTTACAGTCGGATTAATATGCCCCGGAAAAAATTTGGGGTGTACATGACCCCCAATTAATTTCCATGGCCCCCAATTAAACTAGGAAAATTAATGGGAATAAATTTTTGTTTTAATTGTCTCCATAAAAGGCATTTTAACAGTCAGAAAACGTACAAAAACGTTACCAAAATTAAGCCTAATTAATTACTCACTTAAAGGCAATAAAAGTAGGCAATAAAAGTTTTGAAAATTATTTCAAAAACCAGCAAAAAATAACTTCAAAATTCAAGAGACCTCCTAAGACCCCCAAGGCCCTGCTTCCGGACTAATGTTATATATATTATTTATATATATACCCATCAGTAGGGGGAGGGATTCGATCCTGAGACCTAACCCTCCAGGCCCAAATTGCTTAACCACTAGACCAAGCTCGAATTGTTGATATAAATGTACAAAAGAATTATTTTACAAAAAATATCCCAACAGAAAATATGCATATAAAAATAAAAATAAAAAAGAAGAAAAGAAAGACATTATGGTCGAGGGAGTCCATTGTCTCTCCAGAATCCTACATGCAGAAAATTTATCTAGAGCACTTAAAATAAACAACCAACTAACCTGATCAATCACTTCATGTATGAGACCATCGTAACTTCCTGGTTTGCTCTTATTATTATTAATAAGATATGGAATAAATTCACAGGGTACCCTATAGTTCAAACTATCTATTGCAGCTTTAAACACATCTACAGTGTAACCAGTAACAACACTTGAATTTTGTGTTGCTTTCAAGAATTCAGTAAAACCTTTTTTTGATGGAACCCCAATCTGTAACTTTTTCCCGGTTGTCGGGATTTCCCAACCTTTTGGTATTGAAGGTGTATATCCAGGCCATATAATAGTGCCTAAAGTATCTTTATCTGCTGTTGTGCTTTTATTTTTACCAACTAAACTTAACTGATATTCTTTATAATTCCATCTAAAGGTGTCCAAATTCCAATTTGTCTAGCCACACTTCCGATGACATTGAGTATTTGAAAGGTATTATACTGCAACTGCCCATTGACGATTTTGGATGTCCCACAACTCATAGCGCCTTTGATAGTGATATTTGAAATTTTTCCCAATAATTCAGGGCCTATTTGCGAAACTCCCATTCTCTCCACATCGCTTGAATCTAAAGCTGCTACATTTCGCTTGTTGAATTCTGGATTAAGACTTCCAAGTTTCTCAACTGCACTGGCTAATGCCGCAACTGTATCATATGCCCATATGCCAAACATATCTAATTTCTTGTTCATATCAGGGTTCTCTTTTTGAAACATATTATCCCATTCAACTCTAAATGACTTGAGCTTTTTCGATTCTGGAACATAGGGTTTTATACCTATTACTCCTTCCATTGTATCAAAAACTGATGAATTAAATGTACTTAAGTAATCTCCCATTCCATCCGTGATTATCCAAGAGTACCCTTCATTTATCATACCAAGTTCTTTGGCTTTAGAAAAAATACGCACTCCGAGTGGAGCGGTCATATGCACAATGAATACTCTAGTCTGCATTCTTATTAATCTATTAAGTTCATCGTATATTTGCTCATTGGTAGATGAACTTGGAAATACACTCCTATAAGGAACTCTGGTGTTGATATCCTGAAGCGCATCTACCAAATATGGAATAATACCTTTCCCGTATTCGGTATCTGCGTAAAGAGGTACAACCTCTCTCCATCCAAAAACTTTAACAATGGCAGCAATAGCACTCACTTGAGACGAATCGTTTAGTGTTGTGCGAACGAAGTAAGGATTTTGAACAGGCGAAATTGAAGGACTTGTTGCACTGAAAGAAATAACTGGAACGTGGGATCTGTCTCCAAGGTGCATCATGAAAACAGTTTGTGCTGATGTTGTTGGTCCAATGATAGCTTGCACTCCATGATTTTTTATCAGATCTATAGCTGCCAATTTCCATCAATAGAAATATATTGAATCATTAGTCATGATATATCTCGGATTCTCATTAAGGAGGAAGTTTATATAAGCATGCACCTTCTTATATACCCCCATTAAAATTCTTAACAATCGACGGTCAAACCCACTGCTGAAATAGCAATTAAAAGCTTAAACTTTTGGGAAAATATATCATGTGCTGATGGAGATGCCCCCACTTGCACAAAGCCTTCATACCCAGATGTGTGCATTTTTAAAAATGCATGTAAGGTATTCACCATGGATGGATTTTTTTGGAACATCAGGCCTCACCCAAGCTAGAGTCAATTTTTTCTGTAACGATATTATTTCTGGTGACTTCCCTTTAGTTTCTACAAAAATTCTTAACAGACCATGAAGATAGACAACTTTAAAACCGTTCCCTCACGTAACTCGGATTTTCTAGTGTGCTCTCGCTCTTACGAGACCCACCAAGAGGGTTCTTCGTTCCCTTTGTTCTTAATTTATCATATCTTTCACCATTTTCTAAGAGGGTCTACCTGGACCATTTTCTAAGAGGGTCCAAAATCCTGTGTCATGGAAAAATAAAATTTGCACCTTCTATTGGAGATGTTCTTAGAATAATCATCCAAATATTCTAAAGGTGGAGAATAATTATAGAAAGGCAGACAACAGACCTCGGACCGCAAGGAATAATCACGTGGAAAGTTTTGGCTTTATAGAATAAGAAAACAAATTCCAAATTTTGGTGCCTTTGGAATGTTGAAAAATCCAAAATTGTGTTGGCCGTAGTTATGCAATTTGCTCGACTAATGTCCAAGTTTGTTTGTTTTTTCTTTCTGGAGTAGTAATGTCTAAGTTTCTGACTACCTTTATCTAACTGCAACTAGCTCAAGGTTAAATTTAGGAAAATATACTCTTGCTATCCCACTAAGATATGCTTGTCTTCTTTTTTTTGTTCCTCTGAAATATGTCTGTTTGTCTGGAGAATAGTGAAAATGTTGAAATTCCTTGAACCATAATAACTAGTAGGCTTATCTATAGAATATTATGTTTCTGGTATTTTAAGAGAGAAATTTTTAATTTTCAAAACAATAATTCTTTTCAGCCCACCCCAAATCCCACAGTCAATCCCACGGATGATGTGGCGGTGACGTGGCGATGACTTTCGTTTCTCTTCCCACACATGTTCTGTTATTTTAATTTAGCCATTTAAAAAAAAACATAAGGGTTTTCTGATATTGTTTTGATCGATCTAAAGGGTTTTCACATAACGAGTGCGTAGTTCCTACTCAGAGAAACGATGAAGGTTTCCTCCTCATAAAAACGGCAAAGGTAAGTTTGTTTTCGTTAGTATAATAGGCTTTAGGTCATGCTTTTATAAGATTTGCTTTTTTTAATAAGTTTATTGAAGAATTTTAAATAATCAAATTTGTTTATTATTGTTTCTGTATGATTGAATTTATAAAGCTCTAGGACCAGAGACAAGTGAGTGGAATTTCAAACACTAGAAGCCGAGAGAAGGTGAAAGACGGAGATGGTCTTTGACTCTTGACTTAATTTCTCTTCCAGTCATTTAGGTACTCAAGTTTCAATCTTTGGAGTCTGGTGATGGAAATGGCCTTGATTTTGTTTCGATTCAATTAGATCGTCAAGTTCCTGGTAATTCACTCACTCACTCACTCTCAATTATTATCATTATTGCATTCTTCTTGTATACCCAGTTTGCCTCAAATATACACTGTGGATATTTTCTTTCTAGGGGAAGACATAAAAAAACTTGCGGTATGCTCCTCTTCTTTATCAGGTATGAAAATTGATTCCTAATATCTGACTTGATCTTCTGTAGCTGTAGTGTTTCACTTAAAAATCAAAGATGCATGTTATGCTAGTGAACTTTAGATGAATCTGGAGGTGTATTTTGATCACAGAACTTAGAAATAGCCTATACTTCTTTGCGTTTGTGCTACAGGTGAAAAAAATATCTTGAATATTGTCTAGATAAAATTCAAATAGCCAGCAAATCTGGTATTATTGGCATGACTCAGTATTGGAATGTTAGTTAAAGGTACACCTGTGTGTTCTTGTTGTCATCAATATAAATACATTGTCAGGAGTTTGGGATAGTTACTTATATTCTAGGTTCCCTGTCCATAAAAGAGTCATGTACTTGCTTCCCAGGCTGGCGAGTCTCGAAGGCAGTTGCTTAACTTCGACAGCTTGTCCCTAACAGAGGTAAAACATCTAGTACGATTTAACTTATTTGTCGCTTCACAAACACCTAACTCCTGTATGAATCTGTGGCGCAATGGTAGCGCATCTGACTCGGTCAGAAGGTTACGTGTTTGATTCACGTCTGATTCTCTGAACGGTTCAGAATAAGAATACTTATGTAATTTATTTATCCATCATCTTCATGCTATGCTATAGTTTTGCTAAGTGCTTAAAACGTAAATAAAATTCCTTGTAGACTCACATTCAGATTCTAGACTAACTCTCACTAGAATTGATAATAAGATTTAATAATTTTTAAATAAACGAAACAACAGTAAGTTAACAATTCAAAATATGATGGTACCAAATTATAAATACGTAATGAAAAGTAAAAAGGTCTAGATTAAACCCATTGTCAGACAACTAATTTTTCTTTTGAGTAAACCAGCTGCTCAAATTTTCTTGCAAAGAAATGGTAGAATCCTCATTTGTAGGTGCGGCATTGGCTAAATGTGCACTTCTCCATGGTTGATCTCCTCCAAACGCAGGCGCAATACTATCAACATGCGAAGAAAATACTCCATGTCCAAAAGCAGGAACAACACTATCAATATTCCCAGAAAATACTCTTTGCGTATGTGCCCCATTTTCAGAATGAATATATGGTATTCCGTATGCAGTTGCAGCATTGCCGACGCTTCCATATAAATATCTTTGTGGTGCCCGAAATTGTTCCGTAGTATTTCTTATGTTTTCGATTCTTTGGAGTTCGTGAAATCTTTGTAATCATAACCAATATAAACAAAAAGACTCAGACCCTATATATGTTCATCTTGCTACTGTATTTTGCGAGTGGTGCTACATGTATTACCTCAAAGAAATTTGGCAACACATGCATGATTAGAATGAACTAAACACTAAATCAAAATACAGTAATATGGTATGAATTGACTTTGAAAGAAACCATGCATATTTAAGCTTAAAAAATAAACTTACCAACAACTGGCCATATTCTCCTCTGGAAAAGTTGGTATTTCCAGCTCCATTGGATGACTGGACATTACCTATCATGCTTTGTTCAGTAAGGTTTTCTTTGTCGACCTAAAAAATGGATATCAAAACTTAAATCAATTAAACAAAATTTAAATAAAAATAGTACGAAAATAAATAGTAACTCACCGTTGTGCTTTCTTTTCCTTTGGTCGCTCTTTTTTGTAATGTTCAGGCTTCAAACGATTCTTATTGGGAGCGCCTTTTCTCTTTACTTGAGGTGGGTTACCTAATTTTTCAACTTCATTCACGACATTTTGTTTAGATTTATTTATTTCCATTCCGACACCTGATCCCATTCCAACTGCTATCAATTGTTCACGTATCCATTTCTTGATATCATTGCACTTATCATTATCCTTGGACACTATGTCAGCAAGTTCCGCAAAGTAATCACATAACTCTTTGTAGCGTTTCTCTTCAGGAGTCAAATGCCAACTATCAGAATTCATTGGCACCTTTGTGTGTAGCAACCATACATCTTTTCTCCATCTTCTTAATATGTAATTGTCTGGGATTAGATATATTTCATTACGAAGTAACACACAGATCGCGTGCGTGCAAAGTATACCCCGAAATTCAAATCTATGACAACTACACTCAATTTTGCATTCATCTTTTTGAAACCATACCTTAAAGTTGACTTTTTTCATCAGCATGTCGTCATCAACTTCTGGTTCGGGTTCGGATTCAGATTCTGAGTTAGATTTTTCGGTTGGTGTAGTATCATTTGGTGAAGCTAATTCATCGTCATCCTCATCCTCGTCTTCGTTTTCTGGTGGTTTAGCATAGTAAACTTCTTCTTGTATATCATATTTCTGAACTAAGGTTCCATTTTTTATTTCATCTTGCACACCAATTATCTCACAATACATCTTCCTCACCAAATGATTTCGAAACTCTTTGAACTTCGCATGAGTGTAAACTTTTTGAATTTGTTTCTCCATTTTATACGAAGTTAAGGTTGGGATAGTTTTAGAAAACGATCTAGCATCTGCTTTAAGCTCCTTTTATTTTTTGTATCTCAATGCATTATCAAATTTTTCAACAAATTGCTTCAGAGATGTTCTTGAGTGAACATACCCGTCGAAAAATGCATTCGTACTCTCAGATCGTTGTGTAGTGGTCATCCCAGCCCAAAATGTGGTCTTCACAAAACAAGGTATCCATCGATCTTCCTCCATGTATAGTTTTCTCAACCATTTATTTTGTTTCAAGCTTTCATACTTTTCCAACATTTCACTCCAACGTTCTTCAAATTCAGCAGGACACTGTGAATCATAGACATCTTTTTTCATCCTAGATTTAATCCTTACATAGTTATCATACCTCCTTAGCTTTTCTGGTATTTTCTTCATTATATGCCACAAACACCATCGATGCTTGGTATCCTTGAAAACTATCTCAATAGCAATTTTCATAGCACCAGCTTGGTCTGTAATTATACCACCTGGAGCAACTCCATTCATACAATCGAGCCACGCTTTGAATAACCAAGTAAAAGTTTCTTTCTTCTCATTAGAAAGCAACCCATAACCAAGTAAAATTGATTTTCCGTGATGATTAACCCCAACAAACGGAGCAAAAGGCATGTCATACTTGTTTGTCAAGTATGTGGTGTCGAAGGTGACAACTTCACCAAATTCTTTGTAAGCTTATCTACATCTGTTATCAGCCCAAAACACATTTTTCAAACGGCCTTCTCCGTCTATGTCCAGCCTGTAGAAGAAATTTGGATCCTTATTTTGCATGTTTGTAAAGTGATACAGAAGTGATGTAGCATCTCCTTCGTCAAGTTCTAAAACTTTTTCTCTAGAAATCATGCTCCTTAGAGTTTTTTCATCATATGGGAGGTTTTCATAGACACCACCTTCAACCGCTAATGCACCATAGGTCTTACACATCCTGATTCCAGCTTTGTCGTTTAATAAAACTCTTTTCTTTGTTGCCGTGTTGATTCTTTTGTGGACTCTCAAATATCGAGATTTTGATGGACTGTTCAAATGGTTATGTTGAAGAGAAACAACACTAATCATCCATTTATCATCTGCACACAATCTCGATGATATTTTGGCTTTGCAACCAGTTCTTTGTGTTGGAGGGAGATTTAACGGAGTGTTTGAAGCTGTAATATTCTTTCCCTCTTTGGAACAAGTATAACTTACATGTACTAGTACTCCATTTTCCTTTTTACATGTTCGTTTCTTAACAGAAAATCCAGTCTTGTATGCATAGTTATTATAAAATTCAAATAACTCATCAACATTTTCAAACCTCATTCCAAGTTTCGGCTCGACTGTTTGATCACCATGGTTACTATCATCATCCAATATACTGCCAGAATTTTCAGGTTCCTCAATCTCCAGTTCGTTTCCATTCATGACTGCATGTACAATAAACATATAAAATTAAGCTATATATATATATACACTAAGTAACTTGAGTAAGCTATCAACTAGTCGGTAAACTTCTAGTTCTTTTTTAATTAATTTAGCTACAGCTGAAATGGAAAATTAAACCAAGGATATTTGGATATGTAACCATAGACCCTAGTCTTGGTAGGATGTAGCACTGATTTCGCGTAACTTGAAGAACATAAAACAAGATGCACGAACATTGAAGACCCAATTCAGAGATGCAAATGATTTCTACTTCAACAGAAATTTCTAGGCTTACAAATGCATTAAGTACGACAAACCTCTAGATATTATTGTAAATAAATCTAAAACTATTGAAGGGACAGTGAGAAAAGGGACCAGTTAATGCATGCACGATGAATTATTCAAAATTGAATTCTACAACTCCGATTGCATTATCAATAGTAATCAAAACCGTGAACATTTCATTGAGGTGTCGTCCCAAAATAATCGAACATAGAAAAGATTACCATGGATAATAAATTTTTAAACCCTATATGATTTAAGATTACCATAATTCTGTTTTTAAACCCTAATTTTTTTTTTAAGATTCATGATAAAGAAAATCATGTTTAAACTTTTGTTAATCTTATAAGAAGTTGGATACAAGTTACCTGTTGGATACTTATTCTTCTTCTTTGTTGGTTTCAAGTTCTGATATATGGGTTGGTAGTGGTGCGGTAACTAAGAGAGAGTTGATTTTTTTTCCTTCTTTTCGTATTTTTTCTAGGTTTCCCGATTTAAAACAAAAAGAAAAAAACCAAAAAAATAATAAAACAGAAAACAGTTAAACACGTCACAAGGAAAGAGAAAACCAAAGATTGGGAAAAGTCACCGCCACATCATCCGTGGGATTGACTGTGGGATTTGGGGTGGGCTGAAAAGAATTTTTATTTTCAAAATGTGTAAAACAAGAAAAATGGAAAGAAAATTGCTACAATGGTAGCATTTTCCTTGTAATTAATCATACTGCACAAGATGGAAGACATATGAAAAAGAGAGTGAAAGAGTATCCGTACCAGCAGAAGCTGCATCTAGGATATTTTCCTTAGAATTCCGAAAGTGGAAATCCAATTTTCTCTTACGGGATGCATTGAAGTCGTAGAGAGCCATGTTCATGGAAGTCACGCAAACCTTAACCTCGGTTACATCCAAATCAAGAACCACTCCAACTTAAACTTTTCAACTTCTTTTGCATCTGCGACTATCACAGCTATCCCATGACCTCCTAAACAATGGAAAACAAACAAAAACACTATGAAAAGAGTACCAAGTTGAAAACATTTATGAATTGAGGTTTTCATGCTTCCAATCATCAAAAAGTTCATGTGATTTTTGTATTAAAAAACCACTCGAACTGTTGATAATATTCAATGCCTGAGTGATATAATATTATCAATCCATTTATAGAAGTAGCAGAAGAGCTGCGTATTGACTAGGGTGGATCAAGTCCACCCAAAGAAATGGAGAATTTTCTTCTGAAATATCAATTGAGATATGCAAATTCTATTGTTTCTAGAATCCAAATTTTGACTCTTTTGGCCAATGGGTCATGAAATATTAATGTCCAAAATTCTTCTTTCTTTGACTAGCGGACTGTTGATTAGTCTAGTCCGAATTAGTGAGACTGACTGACATCAAATAAATACTGACTAAGATGTTTTTACGCGCAAATTATTTCACTATCTAGTTAAATCAAATGTACTGATGGGGATACAAGAGTCAAAGTGAAGGCATTGAACGATGCACTCCAAAGACTCAGACTGGGACAACGTTTCCATATGTGGGCAGAATTTGGGCAATGAGACAAGAGGTGCTCAACTGAATCCCCCTTCTTACAGCAAAGCAAACAATTTCTTTTTCCATGTAAGCATAACATTACCTAACCGAAATGATACCAGATTATCTATATTCCATTTGATTGTATCATCACCCATATCGATAAGAGTTAGTAGAGAACATACCTCATCTACTTGAGTCTGCAGAAGGCGTCTATCCAAGCCCTTAAGTTCCAGGCTTCACCTCCTTGAAGAGTTACAGCACAATTACCAATAGTACACTTCTTTGTAGAGCTAATGAAGTAGATGTTTGGGAAGAGAGTTGAGAACTCACTCATTGATCCTGCTAAAAACAAATGGTGTTCCCTTCTCCATCCTGAAGAATGCAAATCTTCTTAAAGGATTTTAAATGCTTACCAGCGCTTTTCCACCTTATACCCACACACAGTTTTAGGAGCTTTGGGATCCCTATCAAAACCAGAAGAACTATAGTTGGAAACTATTGATCTCCTCCAAAGAGCCTCCTCCATATTTGTAAACTTTTTGGAAACCATCAAATGATTATAATTACAATACCAATCCTTGAACCATGTTTCAGCACCCGACTCATTGACCAGATTTCCGAGTCCCGCAAGGATGTTGGAACCCTCCTATTGCAGCTTTGGATAGTATATGAGAAATTACTTCTCTCCCTGGTTAAGTAAGCGTCTGAGCTGAATACAAAGATGGTCACATGGGAGAGCTATTGACTGTCAAATCTCACTCCTTAGAGTGCATAAGTTGTTGTTCGTGTAACTATTATCCACCGTTCAAGCTGTAAAATACCAAGGAAAGAAGCTAAAAGCAACCTAAATTGGAATTCAAAAATTGTCTCCATCAGGTAACACAAGATAACCTTTTTCTGCAAATTTTACTAGATGTGAATCTTTTGTCAAAACCGATTCCTACAAAAGTTTCTACGAACTCGTACATTTCTCTCTCGAAAGAAAAACTTGATTCATAAATAACGTACCTCCCGAAACCAGCGAATTTGGTCATCATCTGCTTCGTAGCCTTCGTACACCGTGTGTGCTTTCCACTCATCAAGGTTAAGGAGATAACTCGACCACAGAGGTTGGGGTTTGATATTTGCTGGGTTGGGGAAGAATCTACGAGGGCCCTCAGGGAATTCTGCTAAAAAGGAATTTTCTGGACTAAAGAGTGCTTGGAATACTGAAAAATGCCATTCAAGCAGGACACCACCTAAAATGAAAAGGTTTCTCTTAAATATAGCCCACGCTTTTATTAACCATAGCCCATATTAATGATAACCCATGAAAAAAATTCAATTTATTAAATATAGCCCAATTCATAACCCACATAATTCCAATGAGTTTATAAGAATTTTATAACTAGTGAAATGAGTCAACTCGAATAGAATCGTTGAATCCCAGAAGAAAATTATTTCTTTCTTTCCCTAACGAAGATAAACCCTAGAAATTTTTCAAAAGACTTATAAGAAAATTTTAAAAGAACTTTTAAGAAAAAAATCACCCCAGCAAATTGCTTACACTTGCAATTTGTGCTAATACCAATCATCATAACTGGTATTTGTATTTTTGATCCATAATCATCGTTACCGTATGTTCATAGAATATTCACCGTCGGAATAAAATTAAACAAGTCGCTAATAGAGTAATACTCCGATGAATATTCCGATGGAGTATGTTCATCGTTAACGGTATTTTCTTTTTTTTCTTCCTCCATCGAAATGATTCTTTTCCCATGAGAAGCACTACCTCCACCTAATTACGCGTATCTTGCAGGATTTCGAAGAAATGTATCATGGATTCAAGCAGCGACGAAACTAGGAATTTTTTTTTGGGAGGGCTATTTTTTTTTGTGAGCACACAATCTCAATAAAAAAAAAAAAAAAAAAAAAAAAACGGTGAAACACATAAATTACGCAAACTGAGCAACATATTAATTTTTTCTTCAAGCGCTACCGTTTCTTTTTCTTGGAAGTCACATATTCATTCAAAAGAGCTAACTAGGGGAGTTAGCAACCCTTACAACATAATAAGTAGAGCCATTAAATGTTGGGATTAAAAGTTCTTCCCTAACATTAGATTTATCTACTTCTAGAGTTTGGACAATACAAAAAGGAGGATCATTCATCCAATTAAAAGAAGTTTTAAAAGATTTAGTCTTCTTGGCTAGAAGTTTTAAAAGAAGTTTTAAGTACAACCGTTTTGAATCGTATTTGTTCTCCTTATAGCGCAATATTTTAAATCACAACAACCACTAGTCTAACGATATATCTCATTGCACAATATAGAATTGAGGTTTTATAACGTATATGAGATCTGTGATACAATATGTACTTAAAATATTACACACAAAAAATATTAAATGTCTCCCTGATTTATCACGGAACGAATACACACATGGAATGCTTAAAAAGAATACACCATCAGAAATAGAAATAAAGATACAAGTCCTTACTACAAATATTTACTTATCATATGAGAAATACAACATCCCAAGGACTCTAATAACGCCAACCTAGTAGACTTAGTGATATACTCCAATATATGGAGCATAGAACTACATATATGTATTTATAATTTTGTTGGATCTTGATTGTACATTTCGTTGCTATCTCATTTTAATTCATTCACTAAAGGGCAAATCCAAATTTGCTACCTGGACTATTTATTTTTGCGAACATATTACAAGGGCTCAAAGCTGCTTTTAGGGATTTTGGGGTGGGCTATAGCCTGGGTAAGCCACCCCCTCCTTCCGTCACTGGATTCAAGTTCATGTTAATCGAAACCGTATAGAATCAAGCTTACAGAGAATACTACGTATATGACCTCTCAAATCCTTTTTTTTTTTTATCAGTTAATGACCTCTCAAATCCTTATATATATATTTGTTATTGATAGTACAATTGTCGCACAGCTTTGAAGTTTATGTCAACTGATCATCCTAGATAAACGTACAATCTTTCCTAATGTATCAACAAGCCCACCCTTATATATTAACAGTTGAGACCACCCATCAGAAAATAATCCATCTAATCGCCACGATGATCCCAAATCTAACAAGTATATTTTTATCGAGTCACTAAGTCGCTGTTTTTTAACTTACACTGAGTCACTAACTCGTACCTAGTTCGTGGGCTACCAATAATAATAAAAAAGGTCAAACATAAAATAATAGTCAATTTCAGTGGACCAAAGTCAGTGGACTATGGTTAATAAAATCATGGGATATTTAAGAGAAGCCAATGAAAAACTGGATTGATCCCACATTGATGATCCAGTGTTACTAAAAAAAATCTCCGAAGAAGATTAGCCAATTCGATCACAAGGGAAATGATTCCTAGAAATAATCAAAACGATTCCTGCTCCAAGGCTACTGCTCCGAAACGTGAACTAGAACTTTCACGGTCAGTCGAATAGACTTGGTAAACCAAAGGTTTTACCTATTTCCTTCTTCATCAAACACTTGTTCCTTTTTCCCTTCTCTCAAATTCGATTCCTAATCATCTGTCAAAACAAAAAAGAACAAAAAAAAAAAAATATAATCCAAGATCGCTCATCTACCACCACTACCAGCCTAGGCAACTCTTGCCAACACGACCTACATGCTACCATCACAGTCTAATCTCTGTACCGATACGTTAATTCTTTCATTCTCGATTGGACTTTTAATCTCTGTATCGATACAATTGAAACAAGGTGTAGATGAACCAAAGTTAACGAGGGAATCGTATAATTTTTATTGATTTTACCATTTTATTTAAGTTTTTTTTATTATTCCAACCATCCCAATTTAACAATTTTGTATCATTTATATCAAGGGATTGTTTTGTATTTTAGATCAAGCTTGTTACAGGGGCGGCATAGTTTATTAGAGGGGCGGCAGTGTGATAGTAATGTCCCTCTAGTTGGTTGGGGGTGTCCTATAAGAGGTGCAAATTGACTAGATTACCCTCCCTAATTTTAACCTAAATCAAAGGTAAATTGAAAATTTGTTTTCTTTCTTCTTCTCTTCTCCTCCTCCCATCAACAGTAACCTCTATTAAAACTCAAAATTTCATCGTCTTCGATTAATCGACGATTCGAAAATTAATCAAGTGTAGTGTAATGACTTATATGAGGTATTTTTGAAAACCCAGTTACGATTTGGTTTATTTTGTTCGATTTAAGTTTAATTTCTATCAAAAATTAGGGTTTTAGATGAAAATTGAAATTTTTGGGTTTATATGAGTTACGGTTGATTTTAACTCAATTACGAACCGTAACTGGAGATTTTGATGTTGTTACGGTTGGTAATAATTCAATTACCAACTGTATGTTCTTATATCTGAGAATTTTCTTCAGTTACGGTTGGTAACCATTTTAGTTCTTGAACCGTAACTCGATTCTTGATTGGTATCGAGCATTTAGTTACCAACCGTAACTGGTTTTAAGATTGGGATTTCTTCAAATTTAACCAGTTACGGTTGGTAGTTCATCTTTTACGAACCGTAACTTCGATTTACGGTTGGTTATGAGCAAAATTCCAACCATAATTAGTTCTGAAAATGTAAAAAAATTGATTTTTTTTCGTAATTTAGATAACTTTGAGAAACAAAAAGCTAGTTGGGACTAATTTAGAAGTATACCCAGTCATTTCAAGTCATGGTTCTTCATTTTGTTGGTCAATTTCTTCAATTGATTGAGATTGATCTTCTCCTCTAATTTTTTTTTTTTTAACTCTAAAAATCTGATTTAGGTTTTGATTTTGAGTTAATATAAGTGAAATTAATCATTAACACTAAACTCGATTATCATCACTAAACTAGGTTATCAATTATGAGGGTTAATTTGTCATTTCAAGTTGTTTTTTTATAAGGGACACCTTGAATGATCATGTAATGATCCTTTTTGTCCTATTAGAATGCCGCCCCTCTAATAAACCATGCCGCCCCTATAAATACTTTTAGATGGGAGTTTGGAGATCAGTTCCAAACCTTATTAATTTTGGGGCGGATAAGAATTTAGGTTAATTATGAAATATAATTGAGTGAGTTTTGTTTACCCAATTTAAAAAGAGTTATATAATATCTGATTTATATATATCCAGATGGGATTTAGGGAAAGTAGGGATATATATAAAATTGGTAAAACTAGGTAAAAATGAGTTGCGTCAGAGATTTTTTTTTTTTTTTTGGTCAATCAACAATTTCAATTTATTCATATCAAAATCGTGAGTACATGATCACCTACAAGAATAACAAAAACATCAAAATATAAGATAATCAAAATCCTATTACAAATATAGATATCAATTACAAGTAAATCGCGAAGAGAAAGGCCCATAAACTGCAACGATATCCAATTTCTGTATATGTAGTAGGGAAGAATGATGGTATTACCCGGAATCTATTCCGACCATTTAATATGATTTTCTTCTTCTTCAACAAGAGATGCTCCTAAAAGAAAGGAGTAATTTGCCCATAATCTTGTAGATCCAAATGTACCCGGATCCCTTAAATCCCTTTGATTGAATATAGATCCAAAGCAATACCATGTTGAATCAATGATGTTCTTGAATCGAGAATAGCAAGCCACGAACCAGCGATCAAGGTTTGAATAAATCGCTCTCAAAGCGAAGAGAAAATCACCCCAAATAACGAAGAAAATTTGCTCCAAATAGTGAAGAAATATGTCGAATGACATAAAAACAAAAGAAAAATAAGTTTTAAGATTATAAACAGATGTACCCATGTTGTTGCTTGTTATACCCGATAGACAAATACACCCCCGTTTTTTTGAGTTTCACAAATATAGGAATGTTGTCACTTTTCCATCCAAGTCTGTTACTGAAGTTAATTCCTCATGTTCGTCGGTTAATTTGTCGTTGACTGATATGATAAATAGAACGATTACTATTTTACCCTTTAGATAAAGAAACGTGTGTAGTATCTAGCATGACCTAGGTGGCGAGATCTGGTTAAGGTATCAAACCAGTGGACATCTAGGAGAGAATGAAGGGTTCAGATTGGTTTGGTTTTCTAGTAATTAACGCCGAGACATAGCCCAAACACAACCTCAATATCATCTCGGAAATGCTTCAAAAAAAAAAATCATCTCGGTAATCTTAACGAAAGGAAGTTCAATTCTCTAATACGAAAATTTGAACTTGCGCGTCACTCTATGTATTTTGCACTCTTTTTCCTTCGACTAGGTTTTTCCCTTTGGGTTTTCCTAGCAAGGTTTTAACGAGACAATGTCTAGTAATGTGGTGTCATCCAAGGGGGAGTGTTATGAAATAAACATATAGTGGATTTACACCACACTTACACTCCTCTTCACCACCATCCTTTCACCTCCTTTTCACCTTTTCACTTCCCCCATTACTTTGTAACCACCACCATTACTAGTAATAATAGATGCATGTCTTTTAATTCCATTGTAAATGCTCTCCTTTTCTGCCTATAAATAGAGAGCATTTCCTTTGTAATATACATATCTAATGAGAATCTCTTCTTCTTTTCTCTCTACTTTGGATGTCTCATTTTATTTTATAACATCTTTTAAAAAAAATATTTCAGTATTTATTTTGTAACCTTCCAGAAAAGATCTTGGGCCATTAACATCAACGCTATGAATGTGTTTGAATGCGAACAACAACATATAAAATGCTTCAACAACAAACATATTAAATGTATCGGTAACATTTAGTTTTTTTTTTTTAATAATCAACGGCCTTCAAAAAGGCTAATGATCCCCCTCAACAATTGGCAAGAGCCAGATTGGAGGAACAGACTAGTACATAAAGGATTTGTGAGTTTTAGCCCATTGAGAAAGCTCATGAGCAACAGAATTACAAACACGAGGTTGAAGCGTAAATAAACAATCAACAAAACTAGAAGAAAAGTACTGAATATCCTTAAAGATAACTTCCGTTCTAGAGTTTCCATCAAACACGCCAGTAGAAAATTGGTCGATGAGATCCTTAACATCACTTTAAATGATGATGTGAGTAAGATTTTACTCCATAGATTTCTTCAAGACTGCCCAAATAGCTTTGGCTTCAGCTTCTTCGGCAGAGTTTACTTCAAAAACTATAGACACACAAAAGGAGGCTTTACTTGAAAAATGTGTCATCACATAGCCTGCACCATTGTTCATAGAAGTATTAATTCTAATTCTTTTACTTCTCCTAGGCTCAACCTCAACTTGATCTTCCTTAAAGGTAATTTCTGACTAGTTAAAAAAAAATCTAGGGGATCAACAACAAATCTCTAATGAGGGACAAGTTTAAAATAAACATGTTCAAAGAACTTAACATCCCTAGACTCCATAATAGTATTCATACAAATTTCATAAAAACAGAATTCACAACCAAAAAGCTTTATGCAGCAGTGTACTCAGGGTACCCTATGAAGACATACTCAATAGTTTTGGGTCCTATCTTAGTTCTCTTAGGAGGATGAATGGCTACCTTATCCGAACATCCCCACACTTTGATGTATGCATAGGAAGGTTGCCTATCTTTCCATATTCATACAGATTTCTATCTGATCCTTTAAAGGTTACTCTATTCAGGATATAACAAATTTATAGGATGACCTCCCTCACAAATTGGAGGCTAATCCTCTAATCAACATGGCATATATCATCTCCTTAATAATTTTGTTCTTAGTTCAACTATACCATTAAACTATAGTGAATAAGGAGGTGAAATATCATGAATAATGCCATTAAACAGTAAAGTTCCCTTATATGAATTTCATACTCGCCATCACGTTCAGACCTAAACCTTTTAGTGGTAACATATACTTGGCTTTTAATTTCAAGTTTATACTCTTAAGGCTTCTAAGGCATCATACTTACCCCTAAGCAAGTATACAAGATAGTACCTCGTACAATCATCAACGAAAATTATGAACCACTTTTGACCACTTTAGTTTGGGTTGAATTAATTCTAAGGGCATAGAATTACTCCGTGCATTTTGCTAAAAGGTTTTATAACATATTTTGATTCTACATAAATTTCACTTTTGTGTTCAAGTATCCAAAATAACTTTGGGTACGCAGCTTATGATAGCCAATTTGTGTATTGACTTATAAGTTTACAAATCTAAGTCTACCGTGCAAAACATTCAAAGACATAGAAAACAAAGCACAAGAATCAACTATGTTCACTTCATTATATTTTCCTTTAAGCTTATATAGACCCTAGGTCTTATAATCGTTGCCTTAAAAATCACTGTCCTTAGTTAAAACAAGTTTTCCAAATTTAATTAATATCTTAAATATTTTACCATCTATAACATAACAAGATTCTTGCATATGCCCAGAACACATACAATGTGAAAATATTACATATATGAGCTTCTACTCGACCTTTCCCTTTTATGCAACCTTTTTCGCATATGAGTTACTCATATAGAGTTTCTCGACATCCCCTATCCTCTGATAGGAGGTGAACATGTATTTGTTTCAACAAACATGCTTGGTAGCTCCAGAGTCCACCCACCAGTCATTCACATTAGTTATTGAAATAACTTCCGAATCATGCTACTAAACTCGTTCTAGTTTGTTTCAACTAAATTAGCATTAACTTTTTACTTATTAAGGTTTTTACGTTGTCTAAAATTTACTTCCGCATGGTCAGAAATTTTACAGACATAAAAATCACCCTTAATTAAAGTGATGCTAGATTCAGGTTTACGAAACATACCTTTCTTATGAGAACTACACGTTTTATGTTCTCACCTTTGTCATATTTGGAAGACTTGTGTTAGCCATGTCCCTTTCCAGTCTCATGTTACAATCTTCATTTATACTCTGACTAGGGAGACGGTAATATCTCAATCACCTAAAACACCACATATCACAAACATTAGTTACGAATTGGAAAATAAAATTTGAATTATGAAGATAACATATATATATATATATATGCAAACTTCATTTGAATCACCATTTTTAAAACTCATGGTTACCCCAGAAAAACTAATTTAGTCAACAACATTTTCTGCTCTTCAGAATTTTTCAGGAACGCTTCTCTGTTTTGTAAAATATCAAAAAAATACTTTTACAACTCCAAAAATTATGAAATTTTATGTGGGTAAATATCAAGATGTCTACTACATTAGGTCAAAATGGTTCATCGAAATTTTAGTGTGCACTCCTTATGTATAGGTGGGCTTGGCATTAGAAGACTTGAAGTAATAAATATATCCCTTCTAATGAAGATGATGTGGACAATCATAAACTTAAAGGAAGAGTGGGCATTATTCTTTCATGCTAAATTTCAAGACAAACAGGGGCAATGGACCAGTAATTGGAGCAAATCTTCTGTATGGAAAGGTTTAAATGGGCTTGGAACTATCTAAAAGAAGATGTCAGGTGGTATGTAGGGAATGGAACTGATATCTCAGTTTGGTATGATATTTGGTATGGCGAAGCTCCTTTGATAAATGTGGTAGGCTTAACTGACTATGCAATCTTTTATTTCCATGGTTGCACTACCTGAAGTTAGTGGTGGAGAAGATCAAAGAGTATGGGGTACTGATAAAAGTGGAAATTTTTTAACCAAGGTTGCAGTGGAAAAGATAAGAACAAGAGAACCAACTTTAACATGACCTAAGTTCATTTGGAAACCATTCTTGCACCCAAGAATTGCTAGTAATATTTGGAAGTTGCAATAAGGTGTGTATAAGATAATTAACCTTTTGGGTGGTTTTGCCCCAGATTCAACCTTGACCAAATTCCAACCAACCATAACCACTTGGTTTGTGTTTTGGATGCACCCATAATCGGAGGAATAGTAGGTTACCAAACCTTACGATTATAGGTTGCCCCAAAAACAGATTTTTCATAAATCCTTCATCTGGTGAATTTTGGAATATGCTATATTCGATAGATAATCCAACTTAAATACCTTCCGAGTATACGTAGCAATCCATAGGTTATGAGGGTGCAGAGCCAAGCATGACCATTTGGTTCAGGGTGCAGAACCAACCATAACCACTTGGTTTGTGTTTTGGATGCACCCATAATCGGAGGAATAATAGGTCACAAAACCTTACGATTATAGGTTGCCCCAAAAACAGATTTTTCATAAATCCTTCATCTGGTGAATTTTGAAATCTGCTATATTCGGTAGATAATCCAACTTAAATAACTACCGATTATACGTAGTAAACCATAAGTTATGAGGGTGCAGATCCAAGCATGACCACTTGGTTCAGGGTGCAGATCCAACCATAACCACTTGGTTTGTGTTTTGGATGCACCCATAATCAGAGGAATAGTAGGTTACAAAACCTTACGATTATAGGTTGCCCCAAAAACAGATTTTTCATAAATCCTTCATCTGGTGAATTTTGAAATCTGCTATATTCGGTAGATAATCCAACTTAAATAACTACCGATTATACGTAGCATACCATAGGTTATGAGGGTGCAGGTCCAAGCATAACCACTTGGTTCAGGGTGCAGATCCAACCATAACCACTTGGTTTGTGTTTTGGATGCACCCATAATCGTAGGAATAGTAGATTACAAAACCTTACGATTATAGGTTGCAGAACACAAGTGACTTTAGAGTGTTATAATCGGAAGCCTAGGAATAATTTTAGTTCCCGATTATAGTGTTGTTTGGATACAGAAAACAAAGTTTTTTTCACACAGAATAATCTGAGGAACAATATAAACTAACCCTACCGATGATAATAATCAGAAGTTTCAGAAGTTAACTTCGTTACCGAATATGGTGTTGTTTGGTTACAGAACAAAAATTATTTCTTCACAAAGCATAATTGGTAGACAACGAAATTAACAATCTTCTGAATCTTGATTTTTTTTGCAAAATATAAAGCTCCCTATTCGGTAGATACATAATATAAAGATCCCGATTCTGACCAAAAATTTGCAAATTCCCCAAAATCGGAAGCTACGTATATAAACTGATTGTCTGTATAAAATTCAACAGTTTCATATCTGTGCATGTGATTCGCTTGCGAGTCATCGTTAAATGCATAAAGATAGCAATAAAACCATTCATAATCCATAAAACATACCATTCACAAACCATAAACATAACGTATCAACTTATAATCCGACACAAACTTTGAAAATGACATAATCCGACATAAACAAAGTTATCCATAAAGTTAACAAAACATCAAGAGTTTAGTCACTCCTCTTTGCTTTGACTTTACGACCTTTATGACCTCCACGACTTGGGCCCGAACCATCATTGGTTTCATCATTTGAGCCTTCAACTTGAGTGCTTGATGACGCCCGAGTTCTTTTGTTCACCTTCGTTGCAGGTTTCTTGCCTTTTTCCCCGAACTGAGATGCATACTCCTCATTGTCAATGTTATCAATTAACTCTTGGTGCTCTTTTATCTTCTTAATTGGCACAGGATCTCCGGACTTTATGCAATTAGTTCACCATTTGGACAAACCTCTTAACATGTTCATCTGTTTTAAAACATAGCATACCATCAAACGGTTACTACTCTGATTTTGACCCATAATATTTAATTAAATTAAGAAAACAATACATACCAATCTATCAAAACCCGGAGATTTCTATTTTAGGATACGCTTATACGGTGCAGGCTTTGATTTAAGATCACGGATTACACGAAAATGAGAAACATTCCGGTACCAATACATATAGTTGGGAGCATTTTCAAAACCTTGGTTGGCTTTCCTTCCACCGTTGTTCAAGTAAACCATCCTTATATCCCAATGGTATTTACATGATGGTTTACCCTTGTAAAACACCATGATAGAATATTTATCAGACTTGCATTGTTCCTGATCTAAAATGAAATTTCCATGAGTTTGCTCCTTTGGTATACCTTGTACATAACCGTTTTGTCGCATCACCCTTGAGGCATTGTACATCACATATCCTGTGGGGTGCCATAATGGTCCAAAATAAAGGGCCAAATAGGACCGACCTGCGATATGTCCATTAGCTCGGTCTTCCTTGTATGGATCAAAGCATACCTTGGGATTTCAGTGAGACCAAAATCTCCCTCAAACAAATTATTTGCTGCTCCTTTTTCCTATAATGGTTGTCATCGAAGACGTAATTTTTTCCTACAGGGTAACCTGGCGCCCACGCCGGGTTTTGAATGGCCAATCCCAAGATAGGGAAGTGGTCGTAGATCCATGTCTACATTTTCATTTTTGCAAGTATTAGGAAATTGATTCTTCAATGGGATAAAAATAGAAAAACAACCAAGTATGTAGAGTTAATAAAAATACATGTAGTAGACTCACGTTCCCGGCGACTTGTCTAATTCCAAGCATCGACGCCTTTCTCAACTGTTCCATCAACTACGCATGGCATGCCATGCCCCAAGAGTACTCATGCACTTTATCGAGAGGATCCAGAAGTTTTAAAATGTTGGCGTCGACCCGATTGCCACTAGTATTGGGGAAAATGACACATCCCAATACACATGGGAGATATGTAGTGGCCGCGTGGTTCACTTGGTCATCAGTTAAAGTTCCTTTCTCTTCTTTTTCCTTGGTGCCCTTGAACATATCAATCAGAGTACTCATGTTGAACTGTCTAGTTCTATACTTCATGCATCTATTGAACTCAGTTTTTGATGTTTCTGCATCCCAACCCAAACACTTGTTAGTTAGAGCATAAAGTTTGTCCCATTCCAACTGCTTTGTGTACTCATCCCTGATACCTTTTCCATGGTCAGGGAGTCTAAGAATCTGCACAACATCATCTGGGGTAATCGTCATCTCCCCAAATGACATATGGAAGGTGTCGATCTCAGGATAAAGTCTCTCCACAAATGCTGATATGGCCATCCGGTCACGTTCCAACATAGAGTTCTTGGCAGTATTAGCCAACCCCGAATTTGCAATAATTATCTTGAACCTTTCACATACATTGGACTGTAACCAATAAAGGTGCACTTGGATGACTTGGGTCTCAACTTATCCTTCTTATATGAACCAAGAAAAGGATAGCAGGTGCATCCAAAAACCTTAAGGATTGACAGATCAGGAGTCTTATGAAATAGTACCTCATGTGGTGTCTTGTATCCAAGTAGCTTAGAGGGGGTTCTGTTGATAACAGAAGTTGCATCCTGAAATGAGTCATACCAAAAATTCTTGGGTAAACAAGCTTGAAAATACATAGTGTTGCCCATCTCAGTGATGTGCCTGTGTTTTCTCTCAGAAACACCATTCTGTTGAGGGGTATGTGGGCAGGAGACACAAATAGCAATCCCAGATTGGTCCAAGAAGTCCTTGAATCTTCCCTTGAATAAGTTAAAAGCACCATCTATTTGAAAAAGCTTGATGGAGTACCCTAAAAGATTCTCATTTAAGTTTTTGAAGTGTTGGAAGCACACTAGGCTCTCATCCCTTGTGGTCATTGGATAAATCCAATGGAACTTAGTAAAATCATCAACAAATAAGATGTAGTATTTATAACCCAGGGAAGAAACAACTGGATATGGTCCCTATATATCACAGTGGATCATCTCTAAAGGAGCAGTGGATGACCTTGTAGAGGGATGAAAATGAATCCTTTTGCTCTTTCCCAGTTGGCATGGTGCACACAAAGAATCAGAAGTGGCAGTTGTGAGCTGTATTTGAGAGGTATTGCACAACTTATTAAGAATGGAGTTTGAAGTATGAACAAGCCTGGAATGCCAAGTAGTTGGTGATGCTTAAATAAATACAAGTGCCTGAGTGCAAGAAGGTGACTTTGGTATGATAAGATATGAGTTTTTCTCCATCTTCCCTTCAGCAAGAAGCTGTTTTGTGGCTAAGTCATTTATTTTATACCCCCATGGAAGAAACTTAATGGAAGAAGAGTGCTCAGCAGTGAACTTCCCAATTGATATCAGATTTCTATGTAAAAATGGGACATACAACACATTTGGAAGTGTGAAGGTTCATGTGTCAGTTTGAAGAGCTGAGGTACGTACCCACCATAGAGATAACTAGATGATTTCCATTACCCACCAATACTAAGTCAGATCCTATATATGGAGAAGTATCATGAAGCACAAAGAGATCATTTGTCATGTGTGCAGTTTCACCAGAGTCTGGTAGCCAATCAACAGATGTAGGGAAAGTTGGCTCTTCAGAGATAGAATCAGTGTTGACCTGAATGCACATATTTTCCTGGGAGCTAGATGAACCATTGTTCTTAGGTTGAGTGTATCTGTAATAACACTTGTTTGCAGTATTTCCATTCTTATTGTAGATTTGACAAGTAATATTACTGAAATCAGTAATTTTGTAAGGTGTAGGGGTATTTTTCTGGGGTTTATCTTTATAAGTGGTATTGAAAGAGGTATCAGTTGAAGAGGTGGAAGCTTTATCTTTAGAGTGAAAAGTATTTTTTGTGAAAAAGGCAGAGTTCATGACTGAGTCAAGACTCTTTGTAAGGTCAGAATCATGTGAGTCTAACTATTGTTCATGTCGAATAAGCCTAGATCTGATAGCTCCAAAAGAAAAGGGTACATCTCCATTTTGAGTAGAGATGACAAAGCTATCATATTCCCTACCAACTTCATTTAAAGTGTACATGATGAGATCTGATTCAGGAATATGCTCATTGATGGCAGCTAAAGAATCAGTAAGCTCTTTAATACGCTGTAAATACACAGGCATAGGAGTGAAATCTCTACGAATACTTTGAACTTGGTTTCTAAGCATAGTTTTCCTAGCAACAAATTGATCTGAGAATTCTTTTGCTAGAGAATTCCATACCTACTTGGAAGTACCAAGACCAAGGACTAAAGAAGAGACATAAGGACTAAAGGTAACGTTTAAATAGCTCATAACATACATGTCCCATTTCCTCCATTTGATATATGTAGGATTAAGAACTTCTTTGTCTGCAACTAGAATAGATAGTGAAGGTGGAGGAATAGATCCATCTATGAATCCAAAAAGATCTGTAATTATTTGAATAGACTCCATTTGATCTTTCCAAACTAAGTAGTTCGTATCAAATTCCAACTTGACAGAGATGTAGTTTACTATGTTACTCAGAGGTAGAGGTTGAAAAGTAAATTCAAAGTCTTTTTGAGAGTTATCATTTTTGGGTTCTTGATGAGATTTATCATTATTGAGGTCTTCTAATGGCATAGCCATGATGATGTATTGATAATAAAACACAGATCCCGAGGATAAATTATTGTTTCCCTTCTGATACCATGATAGAACAGAGATATTGATGATGTAAAGCAGTGATATCGATGTAGACTAATAATTATCAGAGGTATCGATGTTTGAATAGAGATAGTTAATGAAGTTGTGAAAGAGTTATCATTGATAATAAGTGTTGTATGAAAGATACTACACATGCGTACATATAAAGAGTTCAACTAAGAAACTAAACCCTGAATGGATAATCCACATAATATCCTATAGAGATAAGCTCAAAAGAGTAGTGGTAATAATACCAGTACAGGACAGATAAAGCAGTAAAAGTAAAATGAGGAATTACATTCCTAACGCTACAACTTTCAGAAAAACTAAATAGAATGTAGGCTACAAAATTTCTAAACTCTTTCTCTATCTCTATCAAATAAAACCGTGAGAAGAGATTTGCAGAGAAGATGAGTTGTTTTTGTGCTGGATTTGGGTGGACTTCTTTTTTAAGAAAATAAAGGAGTCTTTTTTGAAATGGAAGAGACTACTAGGGCTAACCCCTATGGGCTAGATATCTAGTAGCTAGATTGGCCATCCACGTCAGCCTGGGCAACCTCCTAAGTCCTATGGGATGGCGAATCTAACAGCAGAACGCCAGGGACGAACCCAGAAATCTTATTTGGGTAGGGCTAGAATTTTATTAGCTGTTAATGGGAAAATGTTTTGTAACAAGTTAGATAATTAGTGGTTAATTAGAATTTTCCTATAAAATACTAGATAAATATATAATATTAGAATCTGTAAATTTTTATTATGAAAAGTGATTAGAGAATGAAATTTATGGTTTATAGAAGTAAAATGGGAAAAAATAGTTATTATAAAGAAAGTTCTATGGTTTAAACAAGATTTTGGGCTAAAAGTTTTTTTTGCTCTCTAATTATAAATAGAGGTGGGCTAATTAATAATTTTGAAAAAATTACTTATACAATTTTTTTGTCAAGCTATAATTAGGGACGGGCTATAGCCCGGGTTAGCCCCTTGCTAGGCCCATCCCTGCGGAATGCTGAATATTTTAGCGTCCAACGCTGAACAGTACAGTGTCCAGATGGATGTCGAACCGAACAAAGTTTGACTTGGTCAGCTAGGTTGACAACGCTGAATGTATCAGCGTCTGAGAATCGGGTTTTCTCTAGCGCAGAAGCCCTTCTCCCTCAGTTCTTTCCCATTTTATTCAATTTCATTCACGAAATTGATTGAGGTAAGGATTTAAAATTTTAGGTTTTTTTTCTTCTTGATTTTTGTTTATGATGAAAATTTGATGAAATTGACGATTGATAGTTGATACAATGCATGATTTAGATGATATGTTTACGTAATTTGAATGATATGTAATTGAAATTGATTTTAAAATTTTTAGGGTTTAGTTTGATTATTTGTGATGAACAAAAAATGAAAATTTGATTTTTGTGATGAAAATGAATGATAATTTATATGATTAGTTTGCAGGTAAAATTTGTAGGTAAAATTTGTTGGTAAATTTGTATGATAATTTGATTATTTGTATTATGATAATGAATGATAATGAATTATTTTTGATAATTTGTATGATAATTTAGTTTGTATGATTGATATATTTTTTTCATGTTTGTCATTGATTGTAGTATGAGTATGGATGAATTGCTAGATCGTTTGGATATAGTTTCATCAAAGAATTGTGATAGACATGTATGTCACGATGATACGAAAGACCCTCGCAAAGTAATCTTTAAAGGTAGTTTGAATGATATCGAAGTGTATTACAAAATTGTAGTGAAAGATAATCCGGTAGCACAACGATATTGTGACAATTGTGGCTTTTCTTATGTTTTTGAGTTTGATTTCACCAATGGGGATAGAGGCTTAGTTGAATCCATAGCTGAGAGATGGTGGTCAAAAACGAAGAGATTTCATTTTCGGGAGTTTAAAATTGGGCTCCTTCCTTTAGATTGGTACATGTTAACGGAAATTCCCACTGGTGACCCTAGTAAACAACCAGTAATTATGCCGTCATTGGGTAGTGATCTAACATATCCTTCTCTAGATGATTTATATTTTTTGGATATAAAAAAATATGGTATATGGGACTCTAAGAAAAATTCATTATCGTCAGTAGTCTTGAGAGACTACATTGAAAGTAGAAAAGACCAGAATAATACTGGGTGTGCAGAGACATTGACACGAGCATTCTTTATGTAGTGTTTTGGTCATTTTCTACTAGCGCATTCTACTGGAAAAGTAGATAAATGTTTGGGTTCTGTTGTTGGCTGACTTAGATAGAGTTGGGGAGTATGATTGGGGTCTAGCTTCATTAGGTAATACCTACTCAACCTACTCAACAGACTACAACCCATCGGTGAATAATGAAGATGGATCTGGTACTTCCACTCAACCTACTCAGTAGACTCAAGCTACTCAAGACAATGAAGCTGATAATATGGATGAAGATTTGGAAATTATGAAGGTTTGGTGGCACTTCATCTACTCATAATTCTGAAACCTCGGACATATCAAAGAGAATAAGTTACTTCGAACAAACAGATGATGTTATAAGTGAAGGGATAGATCAAGAAAATAAAAGGGCTCGTGAGGCTAAAAATGGATAAACTCATCGAACTTCTTGAAAACACACAAACACAAAGAGTGGTCAAGTATGAAACAGAGGAAGAGTATCTGAAGAAGAACATGGAAAGCTCTTCGATCTTGGCACAAATGCATCAAAGAGAATTAGACATGAAGATCATACGACAACCCTTGGATGAATTACAGGAATGGGAGAAACCCGTCTACAAAATATGGAAGAACGAGATTTTGGCCCGTCATGGATTGCCACTTATCCCCTAAATTAAAGTGATATATTAGTAATAATTTAAGTTATTTAGAAGTAGGATTTCAATTTCAATGTACTTTTTTTTTTATGTTTTAAGTTATTTAGAAATAAGATTTCAATTTCAATGTACTTTTTTTATGTTTTTTTTTTAATTTAATGTATTTTTTTAATTTCTTCAAAAAACATTGTAACCTTGTTTTTCAATGTAATGGAAGATTTCCCTTACTTTGGTAAATTCTCAAATTTTGAAACAAACAACCATTGGAACAAATTATCAAACATTTAATCAAGTTCTGGAAGAAAAAAAATAGCCGTTGATGAAAAAAAAAAGTCAAGCGCTGAATGGTGCAGCGTCAACAGACAACGTTGAATGGATCAACGTCCAAGGAAGCGCTGAACAGTTCAACGTTGATGCCCTGGAATATTCGAAAAACGCTGAACTGTTCAGCGTTGAGACCACATTTTGGGCACTGAATCATTTAGCGTTTCAATCTCGCTGCTAGTTGAACTGCGTGCACTTTCTAGGAGAGAGAAGTAGACAGAAGTAGTTTTAACTTTTTTCCCACACTTTTTTTCTTGATTTGCAACACTTTTTGGCCAATTTAGCCCATAGGGGTTAGACTAATGTCGGCCTGGCTGGACTCTATAGGGCCGAAATTAGGACTAAGAAGATTAACTTATGCGTTAAAATACGTAACTAGCCGTTAATTAGTTTTGATATGACTTAACATAATAATCTTACTTACTTACAGATTCTCTATCTTCTCTGATACATTAACTTTTCAAAATCTCTCAAACTTCCGATCTACCATGGACGAGTAGCCTCTAAATCAATCCTTTGGAAAACCCTTGCTCATTCGATATGTTCGAAGTTCTCTATGATAGTACCTCGATGAACTGAATCCATCCCTCTTTCTATTGTTTTCTTCTTCTTGCTTTTATAGTTTTAAAACACTTTATATAATGATTTCTTCTATTCTTGTTCGTTTTTAATCCCCTGGATTTTCATAGATTCTATGATTTTCAATTTATCCATTATCGCTTCTTCCTAATGTCTCCTTAATTTTCTGCAGAGCCTCGTCCCCTCACCATGGGGGGCATCCACTATTGGACCAGTCATATTCTCTTCCTCACTCTCGCTCTGATAAATCATTATATAGAAAGTATGCAATCCAGTATCTTCAGCAGTTTTGCAGTCCATCAAGCTCGGGATGGATTCTAACAGTATGTTCCAATATTTTGCGATCGATCATGTTTATGAACACCTCAACTTCACTAATCTTACTTCCAATTTCATCAACCCAGTTCATCTTCACAGTGTCAACAGTCCAAATATCTTGGAGCCAGAAAAAATTCAAATTTTAAACAATTTTGATTGGTGGACCCATAACTGTGGCTTGGCAACTGCAGAAAACATCTTTTACTCGCTTAGAATTTTTACTAGTTACGATCAACAGGTCAAAAGGTCTATCCTGCCAATCAAGTCTACCCTTTCCACTTTTAATGATAAAAATTCGACAATGATTTTGTCTATGCTAGACTTTATTCTTTACAGACAATCTTCCACCTTCACTATCTTTTACCCAAGACAAAGGGGCCGAGTAAATACTTTGGAGATTGAGAAAAACAATCGAACACAAACCCGTAATTGGAGGCGTTATCACGGCAGACAATTGAACCATCATCCTTTCAATAGAATATATTTGTCTCTTCGTGAGCATGTTATACACTTCATAAAAAGCCAACATAAGTCTCCTCTTTTGTTCTGTTCTTCTTATTATTCTCAAACAAATACTATGTCTTCTCCTTCTAATAATCCGGTAACTTCGACAACCAATCATATGCAAAAAGCAAACTTCAAAAATATTCCCATGGATAGAGTAAGGAAGTCGGTGGGTTCAGCAAGTGCTTTATCAGCAGCTCAGGAAGAGAGAGGTCACTCTTTAATTGTAAAAGTTTTTAACACTGATATGCTAGAAACAGATGAAGTCAGAAAAGAACTTAAATTATTTTGGAGGCCGTACAACTTCAGAGGTATGCGGGCTTTAGACAGAAACATTTTTCTCTTCATGTTTCCTTCTCTGGAAAAGATGAATGCCGTGCTCAAGAAAAATCCGTGGAACGTTTGCAAATCTCACCTGAACCTGCAACCGTATGATGATGCTATCCCTTTACATGACTGGAGCTTTATCAACTGTGAATGGACAGTCCACTTCAAAAATCTTTTACTTGAACACAATTCGGTTCAAATAATCGATGAAGCGCTAATTGAACTCGGCCCAAAGATCTCAACTAATCCTCAAAACTGCAGGCCGTCTTATGGGAGTATGATATCGGCCAGAATTAAAATGGACCTAAGCAAGCCTCTCTTTAGAGGTGGATGGTGGAATACAAGAGCTGGAGGAGTTACCTGGGTCAGATATCATTGGGAGCGTTAACCTCACAACGTATGCAATCACTGTTGGACCGTAAACCACAACGATGAAGAATGCGCTGATGTGGCTCATGATTTAAAGATGCGAAGTTACACAAATGAGGATACACCAAGTATATGCATGGCTTGGCAGATGAATACGGAGTTACAATCTGTGAGGACATAAATCTCTTAACTCAAAAAAAATTCGAAGCAAGCATGGAAAAGGTAGCAGTCCAAGATAATGTCCGTGAAGAAACCCGAAAGGCTAAAAGGCTTAGACACCAATAAGAGGCTGAAGATGACTACTCTGATGAGTTGGAGTCCAATGCTATTTCCAAAATGCAAAATAATACCAAAAATCCTTCTTTTTCCGAGTTCGATGGAATGGAGCATGATCTACCAGAGGAGGGAGAGAATATCACTAAAAAGAACCCCCTAGTGACGGATGAGGCTGCTGCTACTCCACCAACTCTGGTAACTTCTTCTCATTATTATTCTAATATTAGCCATTTTATTTTTCAAATTTTTTTTGGTACGGAATTATTAGAAACCAATTTAATTAATAAACTGATTCTACACTATACTTTCAGTATGAAAGTTCTTGGTTGGAACTGTCAAGGTTTCCTTGGAAAAAAAACTAGAGACCATCTGTATCTGCTAAATTCAACTCATTCACCAGACATAATATTTATCTCTGAAACAAAATTAAATGATAATAGAATTCTTAGACTGTCCAACTTCTTAGGTTTGCCAAACAAATGCTTCGTTCATTCGGTTGGTATCGCGGGAGGCCTCCTCCTGCTCTGGAAAGATGGTTTTTCTTTAGAGGTTGTAAACAAGTCCGACAAAATGATACACGCTATCGTTTCAAATGATAGAGCTAAAAGTGAATGGTTCCTCTCCTGTGTTTATGGTACGCCGTACAAACATGAACAACATGCTCAATGGTCTTATATAAAAGATTTAAGCAAGTCTGTCACCATTCCATGGGTTCTATTAGGTGATTTAAACATCACCCTTAGTCCCGATGAAAGGAATAATAACTCGACTAGAACTACCTCAGAAGACATCGTCAAAATTCTTAGCGATGCAAACCTTTCTGACTTAGGCTTCTCAGGGAACCCTTTTACCTGGACTAGTAATAGTCATCGCATGGGAAAATATAAATCTAGGTTGGATAGAGCTCTAGTTAACCCTATGTGGTTCCTTGATTACCCAGACTCCTCTCTCTCGCACCTAAACCAAATGGGTTCAGACCACTCTCCTATCCTGCTAAATCTTTATAACAACAATAGAGTTACGGGTAGAAACTGGAAGTTTTGGGAACATTGGATTAAAAATGACTCTTGTATCAGTGAAATTATGCATGCTTGGTCTGCTAACTTTGCAGGTTCAAAAGCTTTTATACTATCCAATAAACAAGCAAATACCCATCAGGTTCTGTCAAAATGGAGTAAGGCTACTTTTGGTAATATAAGGAAAAAAATAATAGATCTTCAAGCAGATATCAACAAGCTTCAGGCAACGGATATAGAGGGTTGTAATACAGAAGCAGTTCTAAAACTTGAATGTGAAGTTAGTAAACTAAATGACATCCAAGATTCATCAAACCTACAAAAATCAAAAGATCTTTTCTACAAAGAAATGGACAGAAATTCTAAGTACTTCCATATTAGAGCTAAAAAACGTAAAGCTCGCAACAGGATAGACTCTCTTCTTGCTCCGGATGGGTCCTGGTGTCAGACTAGGGACTCTATATAGTACCTCCTCAGATCTCACTTCCAAAAGACCATGTCAACGTCTACTCCGACAGACAGTTTCCACTTCATAAGCCATACTCCTTCTTGCATCTCTGAATAAGATAACATTGCTCTCACCGCAACTCCTATAGAACATGAGATTTATGGTGCTATTATGTCCATGGAACCGTGGACAAGCCCGTGACCAAACGGTTTTCCACCAGGCTTCTATCAAACTCAATGAAGCATTGTTAAGAATGAAGTTTGCAGTACGGTGCAAGCCTTCTTTCACTCTGGATTTCTTCTCAAGCAGCTGAACCAAACCAGGGTCACTTTAATACCGAATACAAAAACAGCCCACAAACCATAAGATTTTCTTCCCATCGCCTTATGCAACACGGTCTATAAAATGATATCAAAAATCATTGCGTTAAGAATGAAAAAGCATATCGATAACATCATTTCACCAATGCAAACAGCTTATGTTCTTGGGAGACTTATATCTGAAAACGTAAGTCTGGTCCAAGAAATAGTTCAAACTATGAAGAGAAAAGAAGGATATACAGGCCAACTGGCTTTAAAAATGGACTTGTCGAAGTCTTTCGACAGACTAGAATGGAGTTTCTTGATTGAAGTTTTACGCAAGATTGGTTTTAATGAAAAATTCTGTCAACTCATTATCCAGTGAATAAGCACAACAAACATTGAAATCATGATTGATGGCTCCCCTACTTCTTCTTTCAAACCAACAAGGGGCATTCGGCAAGGCGACCCACTGTCCCCTTATCTCTTCATCATCGCAATGGAATCGTTCTCTAGAATGATGGCTCACTGTGAGTCTACTAAACAATTAACGGGTATAAAAATCTCAAGATCTGCTCCAAAGATAAACCATCTTCTCTTCGCGGATGATTGCCTACTCTTCTGTAAGGCGAATCTCACTCAAGCAAACAAACTTCTCCAGGTGATTGAGGATTTCAGCTCTTGTTCGGGGCAACTTATAAATTTTTCAAAGTCAGCAGTCTACTTCAGCAAAAATGTTAGCCCTTCTTCTGGTAATATTCTCAGTGGTATACTGCAAGTTTGACAACTCAATATTTCAAAAGAAACTTATCTTGGTCTCCCCTTCTTCGTTGGTAGAAAGAAAAAAATTCCTTTCTCTAATCTGGTGGATAAAATGGAAGCAAAATATTCCAGATGGAATGGAATCAGTATGGACGAAATTGCAAGAACTGTAATGGTCCATCATGTCATGAACGCTATCCCCATTTACCACATGTCCAGCTTCAAACTGCCAAACACAACCATCTCTAAAATGAATTCTAGTCAACAAGATTTCTGGAGAAAAAATAAGTCTAACAAAGGAAGGCACGCGGTGAAATGGAAAGACACAAATCTGCCAAGATAAGAAGGGGGTTTAAGCTTTAGAGATCTCCATATCCTAAACCGAGCTCTTCTAGCAAAATCGGCGTGGAGACTTTATGAAGAAAACTCCACCCTCTGGGAAAAATCTATGGAAGCCAAGTATTTTCCAGATGGTGAAATTTTCAACTTAAAGAAGAAGACGAACTCCACCTGGTCATGGCGCAGTATTTCTTCAGAACTTCCATTCATTAAACATCACAGTTGCTGGAGCCTTGGTAATAGCAACACCATCCTAATCTGGAAACACCGATGGATACCAGATACCAGCGATCCTCCTTCACCAAAACAAGATGCAGTTAATCCAAACAACTTCAAAAATGTTTGGCAACTGTTTAAACCAAACTCTTCCTCCTGGGATATAAATCTTCTTCAATCTCTTTTTGAGCAAGGTACTGTCGATCTCATCCTCAAGATTCCCATCCACAAAAACAACAAGGACAAGCTCATCTGGATCCTGGAAAAAAGTGGAAAGTTCTCTGTTAAATCATCGTATAGAAAAATGTTTCAAGACTGCTCTTCAACAACCGCGCCTGGTGTACGAATGATTCAAATTTTCAAAAATCTATGGAAACTAAACTGTCTACCGAGAATTCGCCAATTCTTATGGAAATGCATCAAAGGCTTCTTTCCAACAAGAGATAAGCTGGTTACCTACATGAAGCACATTGATCCGCAGTGCCCTTTCTGCTGTCATGGTATTGAATCGGCTGAACATGTTCTTATAAACTGTAATATCTCGCGTGCTGTCTGGTTGGCAGTCGCTGACATGAGGGCTACTGATCTTCCCAACCTGAGCGAGTGGATTTGTAACTGGTTTGACGACCTCAAGCTAAACAAGATTCCTGAAACTGAGTTAGTGAAAAGAGCTATCACGGTTTGGTGCATTTGGAATGAAAGGTGCCAAAAAGTCTTTCAAAATTCTAACAGCTCACCAGAAAAAGTCATCTTCAGTTGTAGACAAAATCGGTTTATGTTTCTTCACGTGGGAGCAATACATGACAAAATCGTGATAACCTGAAATGGTCACCACCTCCTAGGAATTTTTTGACCTTAAATGTTGATGGTTCTTATCATGATATCTTAAAAACTGGTGGTTTGAGACTGATTATCCGTAATAATGCAGGTTTGCAGCAAGGAGCAAAGTGCGTTTTTCTGTACCATGCCTGGAGTGCTGAGCAGGCAGAATGCAAAAGTCTTTGGGAAGGAGTCTTATGGGCAAAAGATCTAAACCTGGAGAAAGTGCGGTTCGAGCTTGACTCAAAGATAGTTGCAGACGATGTGAACTACAGAAACTTCCTCCTAGACTGGAGGCTTCATAATTTAGTTTCAGATACTAGAAGTGTGTTTAATGATTTTCATTTCTGGTCTTGTCATTACATTCCAAAAGAAAAAAACAAGATAGCTGACACGCTGTCTAAAAGGGCTAGACTTGATAGATTAGATAAAGTTTGGATCAGTACTCCTCCCAGTTGCATCAGTCGTCAACTGGAGGAATAAATAACTCTTGTTCTCAATTGATTTTAATAGATTCTTCTTTTCGCTTCAAAAAAAAAAATGACTTAACATAAAGGAGAGGAAGGTGTGGATTCGGTGGAGGTTATGTTAGTCATTTTCAATGTGATTAAAAATGGTAGATGAAGTTGGTTATGGAAGGTGATAAGGATTAACTTTTCAGTAGGTTGCCATTTAGGTCTGAAATCGGTAAAAACCTAAATATGGGTGTAAACTTGCCAGAATAATATAGGTGGGGGCTTATGAATTTTGTCCCATCCCTAAGACAATTATACGGGGTGTCTAAAATAGATGAAATAGCTAATTTTCCTTTAACGCGTAATTGAAGATTTGAAGTGTGTCATTTTGGAATGAATTCAGGAGATAAGGAAATTTTGATCACTTGTGTTTATGGTATCATCGAACTTGATGAAAAAATTTAAAAAATGGTCTTATATTTCAGAAACAACTCTACATGTCAATTAACCTTGGCTTTTAATAGGATATGTAAATGTCATTCTAGATCCGAAAGAAAAATAAGGTGGAAATAAAACAAGCTCGAGAATCAAATATTATATTTTCCAGAAAATTGATTCTATGTAGTCACGAAGGTGTTGGACACGAAGGTACATATGGTCAAACAACAGAAAATGAGTTTCCCGGATACAAAGGTAAGTCACCTAACCAGAATAGGATTGGATCACGCACCTCTACTCTTAGACCAAACCCAAAAAAGAAAAAATTACAAAAACTCTTTAGATGTATCATATCTTGGTTAACACACTCGACATTATCCATGGTAGTCACTGCCTCTTGGGAACTTCACTCCAATAACTCCTTCAATAGATAATTTTCCTCGAACCGTAAACTCATGTCATCAGATCTGTCTTATTGGAATGCAGATGTTTTCGGAAATATCCACAAAAATATAAGATCCCTAAACAATAAAAAGAGGGTATCCATAGATTCAGAAATATTTCTACCAATATAGAAAAAATAAAAAATCTCAAAGCTGAGTTAGAAAAATGGTACAAAATCACCATTAGATATCAAGGAATAAGTTCTTTAAGAATACTTATGGCCATAATACGGGATATTTCCACGCTTCGGAGTCCAATGGGAAAATGATTAATGATGTTCACTCCATTCGGGAACCTTTTGGGCTTTGGATTTCAAATAGGAATCAAATAAATACACTCCTAGTGAATCATTTCTCTCACATTGGATTCTCAAAAAATAATAATTTTAGGGCGACCCTTCAGATATAATTGAACCATGTATTTAATAAGATGAAAATATATCTCTCATTGAAATTTCTTCAAAAAACTAAATTTGGAGTATCATCTCTAACATGAATCAGTGGGGAGCCCCAGTCCAGATGGTTTCCAACCAAGTTTCTTCAAAGCTAAATGAGAGATCTTAGTCCCAGACATCATACTCTCATTTCAAGATTTTTTTTAAATATGAAAAACTAAATCTAAAGTTTAATTACTCATTTATAACCCTTATCCCAAAAATAACCGCCCCCTAAACTCTAATTGATTTTAGGCCCATCATCCTAAGAAATACAATTTACAAGATTATTTACGAGATCCTAGCAAATAAATTAAAGCATATCCTGAATAAATTAATATACCTGGATAAATCATTTTTTTTAGAGGAGACAAATCACAAATAACATCATTGAAAATTTTAAAAGCTAAAAAGGGACATCTTACGCTAAAAGTAGATCTATCAAAGGCCTTTGATAGGGTGGAATGGAATTTCATTAAATCGGCACTAAACTCCTTTGGATTTAACAATTCTTGGGCAACTCTCATAATGCAATGTATTTTTCCAACCTCCTTATCCATCCTTCATAATGGGTCTCCAGGGCCGACATTTTCCACCTCAAGAGCCTTAATACAAGGCGAGCCTCTCCGTCCTTACCTGTTTTTTTTTTTTGCTCAATAATAATTTTTATAAATAACCAAAAAGATTCCAAACTTACAAAAGAGGGTACCAAAGCTTAAACACAAACAAAAGGAACTAAAACAATTACATTCTCCTACTAGCTAACTCTGTAGTAGGTTTGATTTTCATTTTCCAAATGAGATAAGAAAGGAGGCTTGGAGTTGTATATGATTTTTTCACCCTGTTCTAGACTTGAACCTTTCTTTGCCAGAGAATCAGCTGAGAAGTTGATTTCTATATAACTATGAAAGATTTTCCACTCATCAACACTTCTGCAAATTTTATCCCATCTATTTATTGCAAACCAATGGATATTATGAGATTTAAAAGCTTCAATAACTTCCTTTGAATCTGATCTAAAAATCAGACAAAAATACCCACTGTTACTGGCCCATTTCCCTGCACATAGTATAGCTAGTACCTCAACATAGTAATTTGTAGCTAATCCCAATCAACATGCAATGGCTGCTATACATTCTCCTTCACTGTCTCTATCTATGAATCCATAACCAGCACCACATGGGTTGCCTTCTGAAGCACCATCATAGCAGAGAAGAATTTAATTCCTTTGTGGAATTTGAAAAAGATTTCTTGGATTTTAATAGTTCTAACATGTCTGCTCTTCAACCCAGAGTATTTTAAGATCTGTAGATCATTATGATTTCACATTCTGCAGTAAGTTTCAAGATTCTATCTTGGATGTTCTTTACATTAAATTTCTCTTCATCATACACACATTTGTTTCTTTGAAACCAGAGTTCTTTCATTGTAATAAAAGATGTTATCCTTCATAGTCCTTTGATTGCATGGCTTCTGTGTCTTTCCAGTGATAGCATTTTCTCAAAATACCCTGGATTCAAAAAACTAAATATCCCACCAAGCCATTTTCAGATGATCTCACTATAGTCATAGTGCCATAGAATATGGTTAAGATTTTCTTCTGACTTTTTGCAAAAGTAGCATCTTGAAGCTAAATTGAACTTTTTAGTTTTCATTTTATTATCTGTAGGTACAACTCCCCTAAATAGCTTCCATACATTACTTGAAATACTAGGGTATATTGAGGAGGACCATACCTGCTTAGTCCAACACAATTTTGGGAATTGTTTCCTTACGCTGTCTACAGTAGAAGTAACTAAGAATTATCCAGTAATTGTTCCACGCCATATTTTCTTGTCTGCATTTGCACCCACCACAGGAAGTTCATCTTGTTGTATCATTTCCAATAATTTTGCAGGAATTACCCATTTTCCATCTTATACCAAGTCAGACACCTTCATGTCAGGGAAGTTGAGCATGTATTCATTTGGAGCTCTTTATTTCACCCATGAATCTCTCTATACTGAAAATTTTAGATCCATCACCAACAAGCCATCTTGAGTGTTCTTGTATATCTGCTGCCACCCAATTCAGTCCAGATAAAATAGAAGATTTTTTTATAGTATTTTATCCAGTCACCAGATTTTGTTTAAAATTTCTCTTGGAAGTATCTTGCCCATTCATCTGTGTAATTTTGAATTTTCCAGAGAAGTTTCATAAGGATATCTTTATTTATTATTTCTAATCTTCTCAACCCCAAAACTCCTTCCTCCATTGGAGAGCACACCAATTCCCATTTCATAGTTACACTTTTTCTTGTTGAATGATCACCAGTCCACAAAAAGTTTCTTATAATTCTTTCAACATCTTGAATAACTTTCTTGAGCCATTTGTATACTGACATATTGTCTATAAGAATACTGCAGAGGATATGCTTTACTAAAATTAATATTTCTTGAAATGAAAGGAGTTTACCTTTCCATCCAATAAGATTTTCTTGTATTTGTTCAACACAACTCCATACATGTGTAGCTTTGATGCAACCAGGGAATAAGACAATTCCTAAATACTTATATGGGAAAGTCGATAAAGGCATGTTACATTCATTTGCCAATTAAGTTATTTTGAGTTCACTTGTACCCCTATAAAACATTTACTATTTCAAGGCTAACTATTTAACCAGATGAAGCTTGATAATCCTTGAGAAAGTGAAGTAGTTTCCTAATGTTTCTCTTGTCTCCATTACAGAATAGGAAGATGTCATCTGCAAAAAGAATGTGAGAAGGTTGAACTCCATTTCTTGAAACCATCGGTTGGATTATTCTGTCTTGTTAGAGTTCTGCTCAAAAGATCTTCAACAATTATAAATAGTATAGGAGAGAGGGGATCTCCTTGTCTCAACCCTCTTCCTACTTGGAAATATCCCACTGGTCCACCATTAAGAATAACTGATATTCTAGCAGATTGCAGCAATATATGTATCCACTTAATCCCTTTTTCAGAAAAACCAAAACTTCTCATAACTTGGAATAGAAAGTCCCAACTTAAAAAATCATATTCTTGAGTTATATCTAATTTTAGCCCCTGATTCCAAGCTCTTCTTTCACATCAATTTCATTTATTAGTTCAACAGTAAGAACTAAATGTTCTTGGATATTCATGCCTTTTATAAATGTACCTTGCTGAGTAGAGACTACTTTCTGTATCACACTCCCAAGTCTTGTTGTTATTATTTTTGTTATCACATTGAAATTAAAATTCATCAAGCCTATAGGTCTGAATTGTTGAGCTCTTTTAGCATTTTTTACCTTTGGTAGAAGAAGTAGAAAATTTGCATTGAAACCTTGAGGTATAAAGCCTCCTCTCCAACAATATTTTATTGCTAATATTAAATCATTTCCAATTATCTCCCATGCAAACTTGTAGAACCAGCCAGCAAAACCATCAGGGCCTGGTGCACTATCTAGATCAAGATCAAATACTGCCTTTTTTATTTCTTCTTCTGTTGGAATATAATCCAGTAACTGGTTGTCCTCATCACTAATTATCTTAGGAATATCTTGAAAAATCCCAGGAGAGAACTGAACTTCTTTAAATTTAAACTTGTCTTTAAAATGAGATATCGAAATTTCAGCAAGATGTTGTTGGTCTGAAATAATGTTACCATCTGTGCTTTCCAGCTCTATAATTATATTTTGAGCTTGTCTAATTTTTAAATTTACATGGAAAAATCTTGAGTTAGAGGCTCATTCTTTTAACCATTTGACTCTGTATTTTTGTTGAATTATTTCTTTTTGCTGATCAGATATAACTTCAAGCTCTCCTCTTGCTGTCACTAAGTTAATTAGAGAGTTATATCCATTGGATTCCTATCAGACAGTTTAGAAGACTGCATCACTTTGTCCTATGCATCTTTTAACTTCTTTGATATATCCCCAAAAACATACCAGTTCAATTTTTGAATTTCTTGTTTTAGCATCTTTAACTTCTTCATGAACACAAAAATAGGATTACCTGATATATGAAACTTCCATAATTCTTGAATTTGATGATAGAAATCAGGATGGCTCATCCAAACTTTCAAGGCTCTGAATGGAACATTTGCATTGGCACCATACAAAACTCCATGATCTATATACCTCTGACTCCAACTTTATATCCCCAACTAGGATATAATTCCAACCATTTATCATTGAAAACTTATCTATCCAGATTGCACATAATTCTTTTTTTACCTGCTCTATTATTATACCAAGAAAATTATATCCCTGTTTTTGGGGATTGAATAAGACCACAATTATTCAAACAATCTTTAAACTCCATAATTTTTATTTTTAAAGGGGTTAAACCTCCTACTTTCTCATCCACATTCATTACTATGTTGAAATCATCAATCACAAGCCAATGCTTATTCAAAGAGCTTAAAACCACCAAATCTTTCCATAAATCTCTTCTATTAAATGTTAGAGTAGCTGCTTGAACTCCAGTGATAATAATATCCCCCACTTCTACTGTTATTGCTTGTTTAGTATTTGAAATTTTAGAAGGAGTATTTATTGAAGCACTCCACATAATCCAAATGTTTCATATATTTTCTTCAAAAGAATTATCAATGAGTTTAAAATATATTCCTGGCAACCTTAACTTTTTTATAAATTCAGCAGTAGCCCAGACTTTTGGTTCAGCTAAAATAACTAAAGAATGACAAAAACATTTTACTATACTTCTTAACTTGTCTTTGGCCTTTGTTATTCCCAGGCCTTTGACATTACAGTATAAGATTTTTATTTAGAAGAAGAAGGTTGAGAAGGATTGGTACTTCTCTTACCTTGCCCATTTTTACTCACATTTGTATTCAAATTTGTAGCCTGATTTCTTGTTGTCACTTTGCTGGTATTTTTACCTGCTTTTGTCTTGACTTGGATAAAATCCTCACTATCCTTTGAGATTGTAGTAGCAGTTGTAGTATCAATAGTAGGGTGAAGTAAAATTGTATCAGAATGCTTCATTAGAGAACCAATAGGAGGCTGGATATTGACAACATTATTTAAGGATGGAGCACTGGAGCACATTGTAATAATTTTGTCCATTGATAGTGTTGGAAAGTCTTCATGTGAATTAAGAGCTCCCCTGAATTCCTCAGATTTTCCTTGTAAGATATGAAATCTTCCAGAGGAAGATTCACCTGGATGTTGAATTGGTAGAATTATTGCATCAATCATTTCATTATATTTTAAAGTATGGTCTTAAATATGTTCAATTATATTTTCAATATCTTTTTCAATTGGAGTAAAACAAATATCAAAACCTCTGGAAGCTAGTTGTTGAGTTGGGTTTTGCCTCCATTGCTTCTTTGGTTTTTCTACTAGAACTTCATGAATAGTTTCAAATTGATTATTTTTTTCATTATTTTTTTCTATACATTCAGCTGTTAAATGACCCACAATCTTACAGTGATGACAAAATTTTGGCATCTTAGAGATTTGTATAGCCTGTTCAAATTTTTCATACTTAGATTCAAAAATCACTTTACTTGGAATAAACTTCGCTAAATCAATTTCAACCAAAACACTGGCATAATATCCAATTTTTCTTTTTAAAGTGGTTTCATCCACTTTGATTGCTCTGCCTAATTTACTTCTCATTTGCAAAAGAATACTTTCCTTCCAGTATTCTACACTCAACCCTGGAAAAGAAACCCATATAAAAGGTGAAGAAGTTTTCTATGTTTCTGGATTAAAATTAGGCTTCCATGCCCTGAGTTTCAAAGTTTGAGATTTACCCATCCAAAGACCCTTCCAAATAAGATTTCTATCAACTTCGTTATCTAATTTGATGATAAAAAATCCTTTACCTAAAGGTATGAATTGAAGAGTACCTTTAATAGCCCATTGTTTTCTCAATGAAGTAGCTGCAACTTCCATCTTCATCTTAACAAAATCAAGTCTACCAGTCAATCTAAATCTCCATTCATTCAAAATTTCTTCAATAACATCATCCGGAATAAACAGAGATGGAGTATCCTCAGGATTAATAGAATGAGATCCAAAATTTGAACCAAAATTTTATGAATTGGATCGAGAATCAGATCCATTTGATATTGGATTTTTGTTAACTTCCGACATGATTTATAACATCTAAGTACTCGAATTAACACCAATCATCAGATTTGAAGGAAAAAACACCTGAATTAAAGAAGAAGATCAATAATGTTACCAAGAATTCAACGAATTAAATGAACAAGTCGTCTCTGATTTCGTCGCCGAGTCGTCACCGATTCGCAGAGCACTTTAGGAACCGTTAATTTTTACTTATAATTATAATAAATAATTATAATTATGGAAATACATGTTCCTAATCTGCATGGAAATCTAATTTAGGCTTCTAGAAAAAGAAATAACGGATAAAAAAATATCGTGGTTTAAAATAAATAAAAACGCCTCATATATTTCTCATATTTTCTTTGCAGATGACTGTTTTTTATTTACAAAAACCAATTTAGGGGAAGCAAAAAATATCTTAGATATTTAATCAGGATTCGAGAAATTACAAGGAAGATGTTTAATCTTAAAAAATCTGGGATTTACTTCAGCCCACGTATTCATCCAAAATATTGAAAACTCATAGCAAAAATCTCCAAAGTCCAGCTAATGATAAAAAAAAAATGATAAATATCATGGTACTCCTCTACTCTTCGACAAGAATAGGAAAGAAGATTTTGAACCCCTCCTCCAAAAATACTATGCTACCCTTCAAGGCTGGAAAATCAAAACTCATTTTCCAAGTAGGGCGAACAATGCTAATAAAATAAATTCTCCAAGCCTACCTGTAACACCCCGTGTTTTTAGCATCGCGCATGCTAAAGGATGCGCCATGGCCTGGGATGAAGCTTCATCCAAAGCTCTTCCGCAGAGTGAAAAGGGTGGATTGGCATAAGGCCAATATCGTGCCAAAATGGCGCATTATGTTTGGCATTTGGCCAAGGGCCAATGTTGCATCATCATGATGCATTAGGCCAGTTGGGTAGGTGGCCTTGAGCTTACAACGTAATTACTGCGCATCACGAAAGTTATTGGTCTTGATCCAGTACCGCACAATCATTGTGCATTAGGCCAGAGAGGGCTGGCTGAACGAATATTTCACAAGCGCAATCATTGCACGCAATGATTGCGATGAATGGTGGAACGCAAAGATTGCGATGGACGGTGGAACGCAAAGGTTGCGATGGACAGTGAAACGTAAAGATTGCGGGGAGTTGATGAAAGATTTTTGGTCTTCTTTCCATACTTGTAGAAATTCCATTAAGACATATATATGGAGGGGTAGTTGGTTGAAGGTGCATATGCGGACTATGCACCAAGTAAGCTTTATAGCTTAGCCGGAAGAGTATAAATGATGCCTAAGGCTCATTTATAGTTGCATAGCCTCGCGAAGAGGGCATTGGATGCTTAGACATCGTTATGCAATATTGCGGACCAAACATGCATCACTTGCATGTATTTTGACGGAACGACCTATACAGACTAGGCCCTTACCACTATTGCTTGGCCACGGCCTAGAAATCGTGTTGGAATAAGTTGCTTGTCCCTTCGTGGATGAACTATGGTCTGTGCTTGATTCCTTTATATTATGGGAGGATACGTAGGCAGCCGCAATGAGTTGCAGCATTGCCGGTCCAGCACGTTGGCCCCTCATATCATCTAAGATCGGTAGCTCGACGCAAGAGATGATTGTGGACAGACTTGATGAGGCTAAGTTGCATGCCATTAAGTGGATGCTCATGCTTCCTATCAAGTTATAAAGAGTTCGTAAGCGAAGTAACGTAGGAAAAGGCAAGGGCTTGATGCGGCATATGCCTAAGTCCATGGTTTATGCCTTAAGTCTGGACAAGACCAGACGGTATGACGTTAGCTCAACTAGTTAGGAAATTTTGTGAAGAATTCCCTACGTTGAGACAAATCCAGAGATGCATGCGAAGTGCATTGGCATTGGCCTTATGGCCATATACCCTTATGCGGACAAGGGTGACTTTGAAAAGGTGTAGAAGATAAAATAGATGCATCATGATCCACGAGCATGCTCGCAAGGGCAAGTGAGCGTGAATTTGCCTAGGGATGAGGCCCGGATCGTAGCTTCATCATCATGGCGCACCGGGGGAGTTACGGCCTGCGGGGCGACGCGCCAAAGGCGTAATTTTCTGGTCCATCACAGTTGGTATCAGAGCAAGTTCCGAGAAAACTCTAAGGAATTGTGCGGAGTGGACTCATCAAACGACTATTTTTCCTTCAAAGGGAAATGAAGTTGGAGAGTAGGCCAACTTTTGCGCGGGAAGAGTTTGTAACTGCAATGCCAGTTACTTTTGCGAATCGAGTTGAGCTTGTTCATGTGTTGTGAGTTTTCCTGGCCTAAGTGGCACCCCACTTACGAGTGGATATCCGGAAGACCGTCTGGGACGGGGGGTAGACAATAATACTGATCATCCCCACACGTTGGAAACTGGCCAACGGTGTGCGTTGTCAGGCCCGGCTAGCATCCTACTTACGAGTGGAAACCTGGATGATCGTCAGGGACGGTGGGCAACTGTAAAACTGTTCCACACAGTACTGTGCTAAAATCTTGTCATTTCGATGACACCTTTAAACCTTGTGAACCTTAGGGATTCCTGGGTGGTGGTATGGGACTCCATCTAGGATACCTTGTTGAGATATCCTCTTGGTACTGGCCAATTGATATTCTTGGTAACGTTGTGGGCACCTTTTGGATTCCTGGGCAGGTGGTATGGGAATTTTCTCAGAAGGTCTAAATTGTTGTTCATGACAACTTGAAGAAACCTGTAATTTCTGAGCATCTGGTATGGGACTTTTGCTCAGGAAATCCAAACCGAAGAGTTTGTCCATGATAGGGTGTAGAATGCATCTTATTTATTATCTATTGGTTATGCTTTCTTTGCTATTTTCTTGTAAATTATGTATTTCACGCGTGTTTTTGAGTTATTAGGTACTCGGAGTCATACGGAGGAAAAGAAGAATAAATGATCCAAATTGAGCAAAAAGGGCAGGATTGTCATTTCACAGGAAAACACTATCGGGAGACGAGCCACGGTTAAAGGGTAACTCTCTCAGAGGAGTACTAAATACAGACGAGCCACGGTTAAAGGGCAACTCTTGAATAAGTATTTAAGGGGCTGCCAATTCGGTATCCCTTATCCAGAAATATATGTGTTGTTAGCAAAGTGGGGTGGTCCTATCCCTGGGGCGTTTAAATCTACCCCAATTATTAACAGAACCCTAAAATTGAGAACCTCTTCTCAATCATTTTTGTCCCTGAAAGAGATAAATAAATAATCAAGAGCCGCTGTGACTGCTGTGTCCGAGAGAAATTAAGAGAAGAAGTTGACCACTGATGAGGGTTCGATTTAATAATTGACAGAGAAGAAGGTGAAGTTCATGATGGGTTTTATGTTGATGGATCATTGATTAGAAGAAGATGAGGTTCTGAGGGATTTAGCAGCAGGGGAAAGAAGTTGATGATCGATGGGTTCTGATGGCTGAATTAGGTAAATAACAGAGATGGGTTGGTGACGACTGATGGGTTGAAACCAATTTGCAACAAATCGATGATGAACTTAATTAGGGTTTGTTGACAGGTGAGATTCAGATGGGTGGAATCGGTTTCTGGAGTTGGAATTGATGTCAAACTCAGAGATGATTGGAGAGAATGGTTGCTGCCATGGTGCACAGAAGAAGAAATTGAGGTTAGGGTTTCGTCATAGTGAGTTTAGTCGATGGTCTTTATGCTATTGCTACAAATTGATGTCGGAGATGGTAGAGGCTGTATCAAGTTATCCAAATTTGTTCTGGTATTGATGGCTGTTGTTGAATTTGAGTTGAAGTTGGAGCTCTGGTGAATGGGTTTGAATGGATTTTAGTGGCAGAGGCTTATGAGGTTACAGGTAATGGCATTACAGGTTTGCAGGGAAGAACTCGAGTGATACTGTGAAATGATGTTGTTGTGCAGGCATGAAGAGAATGAGATTTCAACTAAGAATGGTGGATAAAACTGAGATGAAGCTTAGAAGGAATGTGATGCTGCAGCTTATGCTTTTGGCTTGAGGTCCAGGTGTATGTGGCTACTGTTACAGATGGGAAGATGATTGAACTGAGCTGAGTTGCATGCACTAGTCAAGATGCAGTTGGGTATGGAATGGCTCAACTTAGATGTATGTTAGGATTGAATTACAGGGTTGGAGGTTTATGTGGTTTGTATGAATTGAAAATGATGCCGCAAATGGAATGAATAATGGGTTCTGTGGTTGGTTGGTGGAAGTCGAAACTAGTGTAATTGCAGAACAAGAGAGTATGTCGTGCACTCAGTTTAGCCATGAGCTACTGCAATGGCTTAGCAAGTGGATATGGTGAAGTGCAGGTGTTGCACTGATTTGCAGGTGAGAATTTGGAGCTGGAACAGATAAGAAGTGAATATTTATGGCAGGAGTGGACTGATGGCCATCATGGCTGGGTGTGCAGGGGAGGCACGGCCATTATGGCTGGAAATGATTGCAACTGAGTTGGCTTGGCAACTCAGCCCAGTTAGGCGAGTTTGACCCGAGCTGACTCAGTAATTTGACCCACTGACTAACAACTGACTGACGTTTGACTCCTTTGACCGTCAGTCCTAACGGTGGACTAACGGAATTTTCTATCGACGGAGGTTAATTTTCAGGAGTCCGGCGAAGTCAAATTCCGGCCAACTTCCGGTCAAAAACACAGTTTTCCGGTGACAAAAATGCAGAATTTTGTATGGACTTCTCTCATGTGTGTGAAGACTTAGAATTGGGAATTGGATGAAAACTTGGAAGTTTTGGAGAATTGGACTAGAAATTGGAATATGGCTCAAATTGGGAAAGTGGTGTTCTTTTGGAATGAGGAATCTTTTCCTACAAAGATATGGAGAGTATTGAAGCCTAAAAATAGAGGAGTTCTCTACAACTTTTACACACATCTACTTTGGAGAAGGAGTTAAAGTGCACAAGGATTGGAGGAAGGAGCAACCATCATCTTTTCAAAAAGTTTTTCTTTCTTCCTTTATTATTATTATTATTGTGTGAACTCCAAATTATGAGTATCTAATTTTCTTATTGATGAGGATGAATTCCTAGTTCTTAATATATGGTTTGAGTTTTGTTTCAATTCTACTTTGAAGTTTTTCATATGATTATCGTTTGTTTTTGTTAATATTAATGTTTATGATTGATTGATAGGTTGTTTGGAGTGCACGCTAAATTAATTTGTTAATTTAATCTAAAGCTAGTGAAAGTTAGGGAATACGTAATAGTTTCTTGACTCTTTACACAAGTAGAAAACACGAGACCTTGTGGAGGGATTCCGTGGAGCAATTGTGTGTGAAAACAACGCTAGAAAGTGGACCAAGCGAACCGAGTCTAACTACTAGTACTAAACCTAAGTTCACAAATCTTAATGCGTTCGGGGAATTACATCTTGTAAGCGAACCTCAAGGTGGTTCTTTTGAATAGAATCGATAACTAAGCGGACACATTACTCGGTGAAATAAGGAATTTTGGGGTTAGCTAAGCGAACCTGCTATCCTACGGTTGGTGATAATCTATGACTAATAACAAGTGGAAAAGAACATAACTTTAATCATTGTTTTGCAGCGAAGAAGGATTCCTTGATCTATTCTATCTCATTGATTTCAACTTACACTATTAATTACTTTGTTTATTTCTTTTGCTTTATAAATTTTACAACCAATACCCCCCTTTTTTGTGACAATTGGACAACTAATAATCTCTTGCTCCTCGTGGGATCGACCTTGACTACCCTATATTACTCTTTAATTAGGTAGTAAAGTATTAATTAATTTGTTGTGGTTACGACACGCATACAGTCCACAATAGTTTTATTTTAAATTTCGAGGACGAAATTCTTTAAAGGGGTGAAGAGTGTAACACCCCGTGTTTTTAGCATGGAGCATGCTAAAGGATGCGCCATGGCCTGAGATGAAGCTTCATCCAAATCTCTTCCGCATCGTGAAAAAGGTGGATTGGCTTAAGGCCAATATCGTTCCAAAATGGTGCATTATGTTTGGAATTTGGCCAAGGGCCAATGTTGCATCATCATGATGCATTAGGAAAGTTGGGTAGGTGGCCTTGAGCTTACAACGTAATTATTACGCATTACGAAAGTTATTGGTCTTGAGACAGTACCGCACAATCATTGTGCATTATACCAGAGAGGGTTGTCCGAACGAATATTGCGCAAGCGCAATCATTTCACGCAATGATTGCGATGAACAGTGAAACACAAAGATTACGATGGACGTTGCAACGCAAAGATTGCGATGAACAGTGAAACGCAAAGATTGCGATGGACGTTGGAACGCAAAGGTTGCGATGAACAGTGAAAATCAAAGATTGCGGGGAGTTGATGAAAGATTTTTGGTCTTCTTTCCATACTTGTAGAAATTTCATTAAGACATATATATGGAGGGGTAGTTGGTTGAAGGTGCATATGTGGACTATGCACCAAGTAAGCTTCATAGCTTAGTCGGAAGAGTATAAATGATTCCTAAGGCTCATTTATAGTTACGTAGCCTCGCGAATAGGGTATTGAATGCTTATACATCGTTATGCCATATTGCGAACCAAACATGCATCACTTGCATGTATTTTGACGAAACGGCCTATACGGACTAGGCCATTACCACTATTTCTTGGCCACGGCCTAGCAATCGAGTTGGAATTAGTTGCTTGTCCCTTCGTGGATGAACTACGGTATGTGCTTGATTCCAAGGATACGTAGGCAGCTGCTATGAGTTGCAGCATTGCCGGTCCAGCACGTTGGACCCTCATATCATCTAAGCTCGGTAGCTCGACGCAAGAGATGATTGTTGCCAGACTTGATGAGGCTAAGTTGCATGCCAGTAAGTGGATGCTCATGATTCCTATCAATTTATAAAGAGTTGGTAAGCGAAGTAACGTAGGAAAAGGCAAGGGCTTGATGTGGCCTATGCCTAAGTCCACGGTTTTTGCCTTAAGTCTGGACAAGACCCGACGGTATGACGATTGCTCAGCTAGTTAGGAAATTTTGTGAAGAATTCCCTATGTTGAGACAAAGCCAGAGATGCATGCGAAATGCATTGGCATTGGCCTTATGGCCATATACCCTTATGCGGACAAGGGTGGCTTTGAAAAGGTGTAGAAGCTAAAATAGGTGCATCATGCTCCACGAGCATGCTCGCAAGGGAAAGTGAGCGTGTATTTTCCCGGGGATGAGGCTCGGATCGTAGCTTCATCATCATGGCGCACCGGGGGAGTTACGGCCTGCGGGGCGACGTGCCAAAGGCGTAATTTTCCGGTCCGTCACACTACCCAACGCACCAAATGCAAATCCTTGCACTTCCCAAATAAACTCTCGACCAAATGAATCCCATCCAAAGAGATTTTCGGTGGAATAAGGATAAGTCCAAGAGTGGGGGAGGATACATAAGAGCATGGGCCAGTATATGCAATCCTATTTCTCAAGGAGGGTAATGAATCGAAATTCCCACCATTTCAATATAGTGCTCCTCACAAAACTTGTCAGTATGCTAATCACGGTCATGATCAATTTTGGGCCCAACTTCTAAAAGTTAAATATCTCCCAAATTCCCATCCTCTAGAATTTTCAAGATCCTACAATCTATTCTAGATCTTTACAAGTATCCAAAAAGGTTTAAACCTAATTAAGGATAATTTTGTTTGGCAAGTTAAGAAAGGAGCTTGTACAAACATATGGGAAGACCGGAGGATTCCTAATACTGACACAATCACAAAACCAAATAATCATACAAGAAATGGCATCACAAATGGTTCAAGAGTTGATAACAGAAGAAGATAAATATGATCAAGAAAAACTATACAACTACTTTCATCTACACGCCAGAGCAAAAATATCAAGCAATATCGCTAAAAAGACAAGAGAAAGACAAAATTAGGTGGAAGCATCATCATTCAGGGATCTTCTCAGCAAAGAATATATACAAATTTCTTGTAAACCATGATCAAGATAATGATAACTTAATGGACTTCCTTGGGAAATATATGGAAAATATAGGCAATCTCGAGAATAAGACTATTTATTGTGAATTTATCGCAGAAAGCCCTCCCACATTCTTCCAAACTTGGAGCCTACAATTCAGTTATCTTAATGTAGTTAATATCGGTCGTACCAGCCAATGATATCAAAATTTATCGTGTATCGGTCTTTAACCTAAACGATATGCAAATTATCAGCGATACATGAATATTTTAATTATATTGATCGTATCGGTCACAGTATTGATAAGAATACAAATTTATTTATTAAAAATACTTTTTTTTTTATTTTTGTTCTAATTTTTCTTCCCATACAAATTCTATTTTTGGGATGTTAGTTTATTAAGTGAAACAGTTTGATTGATGTTTTTACATTATAAATGCCTTTCATCAAAACTTTGAGTAACATAATGCACATCTACCTATACATTATGAAATTACAAAGTTAATCATGTATCGCCGATAAAATATCTACATAATATTTTTTCAAGGTGTATCGCAACTCACAAATACAATATTGATACACGGTATTATATACTTTGAATCTCTACTCAATGTCAGATGTGCAATTCTCAAGAGCAGGAAACTGTACAATTTCTTTTTTAGATTTTGTCCTTTTGTATGAGATACCTGGTATGGATTTTATTTAAAATCTATTAATACAAGAATTGGCACGGACTCAATTAATAATTGGGTTATAAGTTGGACATCAGACCGAATTATGTACATTTTTCAAAAAAACAGCCACCATTCTATGGTTCATCTGGAAACATAGATGCTTGGTAGTTTTTGAAAGAACAAATCCTAACCCAATAAATATAATTGATCAGAAAAGTATCCAAAATGGAAATACCCCACAGAAATAAACATTGGTTAGATGTAATTGGTCTGACCTAAACACAAATTGGATAATATTCAATGATGCTTCTATTAAGAAAAAAGATTATGGGCTATATATTTATCCTTTACTCAATGGATCATGAGTCTTTCGTACATATATCAGCGGGGTCTAAGTGGGCTTCTTTGGATTTTCATGCAGAAACAAAAGTCTTGTTAAAAGAAACTACATGGTTAAGGGAGAATATTATGTCAAGCGTTTCCATAGTCATCGACTGCAAAGCTTTGGAAGACACCATCAACCATGAAGAGTTTTATACTCTGAAGAATTTAGATGAACAATCCTCATGGTTTTTCCAAAGACCATGACAAGTTTTCATCTAAAATTGCCTTATTATTCGGCTATGGAAAGTTTTATCATGATGGATCATGACAAGATCTTTTTGATCGTCATGTTGTGAAGCAAAAACCAAGACAACACATGGCATGACAAAGCAACCCTGGAATGATGAGGGTGCCAAGTATATCACAATATTTTCGATATCAATCTATATGACACACACCTAGCCTGAGGTTGTAAAGAAGATAATAACCACAAGGTGTATACTTGGTATATAAAATAGGTATCGAAACCCAACCTAATTATGGATCAAACCCAAGTGTTTTTAACGTACAAATGAAATTGCTTTATTATAACTAAGATAATATTTATAATGCGTAAAATAAACTAAATAACACGACACAAGATTTTGTTAACAAGGAAACCGCAAATGCATAAAAACCACGAGACCTAGTCAAGTTTCGAATACTCTCAGAATTAAATCGTTATACAAAGACTACTACCAACTTCGTATAGTTGATACCAAGTAAACTAACTCCAAGTTACCTAGTTCCTTCAGTATCCCTGCGCCTACTACCAATCTGGTCAACGCACGTAAATCCTAAGATAGAGTCTACTATCTTATGTCACCTTACCGCTTGTGAAGACTTCAAGCATTTAACTCCTTTAATTTGGCTCCTATTCTGAAATAATAAATGACTAATTTGTATTCGAAAAATGCTCCACATCTCAAGAAATAAATCAGAGATATATGTTGAGTTAATGATAGACGCATTTATGTGTCTAATTTGTCCTCAATGTTTCGTATTGTTAGCACTCGTTTTTGTCCTTATTATGGTGTTTTGTGTGTTTGTAGGTATTTTTTGGAAATAAAGATTGTTGGAAAATTCGGCTCGAAAAGTTGCTCGGGACACCCCCAGAGGATATCTGCTATATAGACTCCCACTTCGGATAAGGGGTACCTCAATTACTAAGGGGCACCCAGATCACTATCCACCACCAACTGCTATTCGCACCCCAGAACATGATAGGGGCACTCCATCCTTACCTTTTGAAATCGATTCTTGGCGGGAAAATTTTGCACGCGCCTGCAGAAAGTTTTGTGATTAATTTTGATGGGATTCGTTGAGATATTTCCGGTGGCTTGGTTTGCGGTTATCCTGTTTCACCAAAACAGGAATGGTAACAAATTTGGAAAGGAAGAATACAGTACGTGGAGAAAATAACTGACGTGGAGTTATACTCGGGATTTCATCATAATTCCCCGAGATTGGTTGAAGTATTTCGTGTGTTTATGAATGTTTAGATCATGCCAACTAGATGCAGAAGCGTGAGGAATTCAAAATAAGGATGTTTAGCAGCTGCAAAACGCGTGGAAACAGAAAAAGAAGAAAGAAAATGTTCTCGAGTTAATACATTGATGTGAGAAGATTTGGGAGTATTATTCGCATTTACTACGAGATATTTTGATCCTACTGAGTATATATAGTGCGTTGGGGACTCAGAGATGGAGATGGAGAGTTTGGGAGGAAGAATAGAGCATTAGAAAGTCGAGAAATCAAGCCGCGAAAAATTCCAGTTCTGCTGCTGCTGCCTCTGAAAACGTGAAGAACAGACTCTTCACAAAGCGATCGTTTATTCTGCAGCAGTTCTACGACACGGAGCGTGGGTCGCATGCGAGTTACAACAACAACAACAGATTTTCGTTCTTTGTAATGAGTGTTTGCAACATTTATAAGCGTTGCAAACACCCGGTTTTTCACCATTTCATCATTTGTAAACCATTTTTGAGCAATAATAATGAATTTTGAGTGTGTTTCCAACATGATGAGCGGCTAATTCTCCCACAACCAAGGCAATGAGGAAGCTATTTACGCATGAATGATTGGTAATTAATTTATTTTCTCTAATTTATATTTTATAATTCACTCAATCATTGCTTTTGGAGTTTTTAATTGTTTGCATAATTTTTGTCATTAGTTGTGATTCAATTAGATAGTTTATGCTTTGTATTAAGATAATCTATGCTTAAGGGATACAATTAATTGTTGAGAATTTGCCTGATTATTTGTGAATTAAGAAACAAGGGATTTAAAAGATAAATAGAGTTTTGGGTTGTTAACCATAATTTATTCATGTGTAATAGTGGAATCAGTGTCTTGGTTATTCTCTCTTATCTTGAAATCAAATTTTGATCTAAGTTTCCTTTACTTTTAAGTTTAATTAAATCTAAATTCCTTTGCCTTCACAAGTTTCAAAAGAACCTTTCACTATCACTTTCTACAATACATCAGTTAACAAAGGCTTTTGCGTTTAAATAATATAAATTCCTTGTTTGGTTTAGATCAACCAAGATCTAGATTATCAAGATAACCAGATTTAGGTTCAAAACCTATCAAATTCGGATCATGGAGAAAATCGCCAAATAATAGATCGTGGATCTACATAACTATAACTGCAAGATGTCTATCGAGATAAACAAAGTTATGTCGAAACCCATCCAATCAAGTGTTTGCACGAAGTAAATCACCACGATAAAAAATCAATAAGAAATATTTTTGTCTTTTTGTCTTCAATGTACCTGCACAAACAAACTTGATTCCCTTGTGATCGATCATGCATAGAACAGAGTCTATTAACATGGATGATCATAAGCCTATCGTCAGATCTAAAGAGAAATTTGAACTATGTCGATCCTTGATCTAGTTTGAGTCACCTTATATCTGAAGACAAGGTTCTTAGAATAAACAAACTAAATGCAATCAAGGTTCAACCACTGTAAGTCAATCAAATCAATGATCGAAATCTAATAACAATGCAATTCTAGTTCATCACCGATGACACTATCTAGACACTTATCGATCCCACATAAGACTTTAAACTAACATATGTAAGAGATTTCGCCTAATTAGGCTACTCTCCTCTCCAAGATAGTATTACATGCAATACTATTAGTCGGCTACCACTCTGACTACAAAATGAAGTGTGAGTGTCGGGATTAGTTTGAAAGAAGAACAAACTTCTCTATTTACAAACCAAGGTAGTTTGGACACCAAGGAATTTCCATAACCGAAAATATCAAAAAATATGCAGCAAATACCAATTTTCGGTTTTGTCGAACTCTAGTTAATATCCAACTAATGAACCGAAATCCATCATGGATGACAACTCAATATTAGTTAGCTTACATGTATACTTTACTAGTATATCTTCCAGAGATATGTTTTACTTATTGGGAAAATAAAATATATAAATTCGAAAACCCTAAAATAAGATTCTCAAATATTTCGGTTTGGGATCTCACCTTGAGTAGCAAGGAATGTCTTTGAACAATGAAAAATAAGATTTAGCATGTGTTCAAATTACTCACTATGTCGACATCTTGAACTTTCCTAAATAACATCTCATATTCTGATATTCACACAAACCTTGAATTAATATGAAAAACGAAAATACAAAAATGATATTGAAATCGGTCTTGCAAAAGATCCCCGATAGGGATCAGTCCTGCTATAGATCCCCATTCAGGGATCATTCTGGTATAGATTCCTTGATAGGGATCGGTCCTTCCAAAGATCCCCAATAGGATCGAACCACCAATCCCATTGGTTCCTTTCAAATACTAAAAACAAGTTTCGCAAGTTTACTTCCTTTCAACTTAGAGTTCATTACACAATCTAGTAACAAGTTACAAAGATGGTATGTATGTCACAATTATGAAGTTCAAAAGATAGACGTTGTACTTCATAATTCAATATACCAAAGTTGTGAAACAACTTGTATATTCTTCCTTGATACTTTGAGTATAATGAAATGATCAAGTCTCTAATACTAGAGATTCATATATATAACTTTGAATGTTATATTTCCAATACAAATGACTTGAAAGCAACGTAGATATAAATGAAAACTAGTCAACTCTTGTATTACTAACCTCGAACAGAAGGATGATATGTTCGTTTATGTTGGCACATCTTCAAGTTCTTCAGTGTAACATGAGCTTGTCTCAACATTTCTAGACTTTCTAGTCTAACCTAACGAAGTTGACACTAGTAATCTAATCAAGAGACCTAGGGTTTTGGAACTAAATATGACAACTAACCTTGACATACCAATGCTTGGAGGATTCAACCGAGCAATGCTCTAAGAAGCCCTCTCTATCCTCTCTTTTTTCAATAATCGTAATGGTTTTGCAACATAAACATAAACAATCACAATTGTTAATATAAGTTTACTCCTTAAGATTCCAACTTATGTCGTCACTGTATTTGTAAAGTATCATGACGATGGTGTCATGAGAAACACAATTCTCTGTCATAGTTTTAGTGCTAGTCTAGTTTTTCAATCAAAACCATGACGACGTCGTTTGTTCGTTAGGGTTTAAACCATAACCATGATAACTCTTTATGGGTATGCATGTTAATTACTCCCTCCGTCCCACTATTAGTTGACCTATTTGTTTTTAGATTTTGTCTCTTTAATAGTTGATTTTATATTATTTGATACTCATGTTTATATTCGTTATATAGGTGTTTTAAATTACTTTTCAATGATATAAAATTTACGAATATCCGTGATATAGTTTGAGAGATAAATCATTTCTAAATTATACTATTAAGTCAACTAATAGTGGGACGGAGGTAGTATGTTTTTTTTATGTATGTTTTTTCATTTAGGCTGAAATGAAAACAACAAGAGATCAATACTACTTTTTCAAAACCACCTCACCATGATAAATACTTATGGGAAGAACCAAATCGTGGTTATACTGCAAAAGAGGTATCGTTTAGATTCTATGAGCAATAGTAGATGACCAACCACCTCAGGATGACTCGAACAATGATTTCATAATTTCATCTCCATCAGGGGATGAAAGTGATCATTTATTGGATGAAGCACTTCAATGTAGTCAATGGTTCCATAATTTCAATCATTTGTTGCATTTTGGATTCCCGAATTTCTCTTCGACGTATTCTTTAATTCTTTTCCGAAACAAATAATAATGTTCATTTGGTCATATAAGGTTTGACGAACAATTTAACTAGTATCCAACAGACAAAACACACCCAGACAAATCAGTAAACTATATCACACAATCTCACAAACCTCAAAAAACAACACCAAGAAATACAAATAATTCCAGAGGAACTTAATTCTTCGCTTTCTCCAGAAAAGAGATGAAAAGGCAAATGCGTCACTTGAAACACTTGGCGTCCAATAGTGATTCTCCCTCAAAAGGTTCTCGATCTTCTATCATCTGATTCACCCTTTCCTTATGGTTTTCATCAGCAATATCAACCTTTGTCCACTCATAGAGTTCCATATCGTAGCATTCATCCATAATGAACTAGGGTATCTCTGGCCCACGGAACAACCACAATCCCTTCACCTTGAAGGGTGCCTCTGAACCAATGATAATCATCTTTCCAAATGCATATTTGCGAGCTAAATCCATACGTTGCAAAAAACCACCGACCTTGTTCAATGTGGCCAAAGAGACGATGTTCTCGTCATTGTATTTGGAAAAATATGGTTTAGTCCAAAACCCATCCAAATATTCTAGTTACTCCTGACCCATTCAACTAGGTACAAATTAGTCCATTTTCATTGAAAGTACACAGATAACTTTCCTGATTTACAATTTAGGCCAAATATTTACAGTTTAGACTCACAATGATGTCAGCAATTTTAAATAATATAAAAAATAATTAAAAATAATTAATCTTTCGAACCGTTTGTTCAAAATTCACAAACTTTATATATTCGGAAAGCTCTTTCTGAGAGCTACAAAAAGAGTACCTATATGACTATATAATTCTCATTTAAAAAAAATCTTAATTTACATTGGCGTACAAACATGTACATGTCTATAAAAATCCAAAAAAATCGAAAGACAAAACAAGGTGCACCAGTTTGTACACCAACATAGCTAAAGTAGACTGCAGCTGAAGCTCATACGATAACAAGTTAGCTTTATCGAACGCTCCTCTCATACCAGTTTGAAGCATGTCAGCTCTGACACATGAAAGCATCTTGTTGATACGCAAGACATGGAAATGATGTATTTATACTGTTCATCTATACATACAATGACGAAGAGTACAAAGTGGTCAGCAAAGAGATCAAACTATTGTTTCATGAAGTTTTTAACTGACAAGGAATCTAATAAAACAACAAAATAATTATACAGTGGGAACTAGATATTGGTGACTCGTAAGCTAAAAATACCGTTGTATCACCAGTTTCTAACTTACCTAGGCCTATATAATTGAGTAATCAATGATAGCATGAATAATGGGTAACACATTGATAAACCATCCAGTTCTTACAGGCTACAGCTCAGAAAAAATGATTATACTAACTTACAAGTACGAGCTTAAATCTATTCATCTGTCTACAAAGATTATTTTAATAACACTGTTCGAAAATGACACTGAAGCTGCAACAAATATCCTAGAATGTACATTATCTTTGCCTAAGAGATGTTACAAGGATCTAAATTTCTAATGAGAGGATAACTTTTGATGGTATAAGAAAGAGATGCAGTAAATTTTGATGTTTTGTGGTATAAAAATACAACATTTATACCACAAAAATGCACATATTACTGAGATAACACAATAATGTACAACTTTGTACACATCTATAGAAAATCCAACACCTGTACAATTAGTGCTTTCCCTAATTTTTCTTTTGTATACATAAATATAGTCCTACAAGTGTACAACTATTTACACCTAAATAATCAACATTTGGACTACTATGCACACCTAAATAACATAATATGTGTGTACAACTATGTACACATTAGTGCTTTCCCTAATTTTCTTATACTTCAAAATGAATAACATGTGTACAACTATGTACACTTTAATAATCAACACGTGTAAATGAAAATGAAAATGAAACCACCAAACATGGAGAATTTAATTGGTTGAATCGGAACAGCTAGACTGTTAAGTGATAAAAGATAATTCTTCGATATACAAACAAAACGGATGATGGGCATATGGTATGTATATTTAAGAACAACAAGCTTTTAGAAATTCTTTAAGTAGTTTTATGCAAACAAAACTAATGATGGGAATTAAGTGTGTAACAAGCTTTTTGCAAACCTTCATGTAGTTTCTGACATGAGCCAAGTTCTCTGGAACTCCAGCTCGAGGTGGTAAAACTTTGGCGCCAAATTCAAATTAACGGCTGGGACTTTCTCTCCATTGACAAAAGGATCCTGAAACAAAGAGAATACAATCACAAGTTATCAACAATACAACTATAATCGAACAAAAACTAAGTACATGTAAAACAGAACAAGCACATATAAACAGAGAGAAACACATACGATAGGTGTACAATTATGTACACATTAAGAATCAGCATGTGTACAATTATGTACACCTTAGTTACTACTCTATGAATTGCTGGTGGGAACCTATTTAGATGAGGACATAACAAACACATGTGCCATATCTAAATCGTTCCATCTCGTTCACCTAGTAAGAGAAACTTCTGCACAATCCTTCCTTGCATCAACAACTGTTTTTATTTGCATCACTTTTTCCTCCATTAAAACCACCTTCTTGTTTATGAATGCAAGCTTTTGGAGGTAACATTTCAAAGAAAACAAGACGATAAACACCAATACCAACCAATGTGATGAAAAAATCATGTTAAATGTAGATCACCCAATGAAAAATTCAGTTCACAAAACAAAATATCGAATCCAGGAATCGATATATGCACTCATTAGAAATCAACAGATGTATAATTATGTGTACATTAATGATCACCAGGTGTCCAATTATGTGCATATTAACCATCAAGATGTGTAGAACTATGTGCACATTAACGATTTATAGGTGTAAAAATCTGTACATGTCAACTAACATGTGTACCACTATGTGCACATTAATGATCAACATGTGTACAACTATGTGCACATCAACTAATAGGGTGTGCACATGAAAGACAACATGTGTACAATCATGTACACATTAACTAACAGGTGTATAACAGTGTGTACATAAAAGTCAACATGTGTACAATTATGTACACATTAAGAATCAACATTCGTACAACAATGTACACATTAACAATTCAAAATAATTAAAAATAGTTGAAAGTCAAACTTTACGTGAGACCTTCACTGATCAACACACATATTTGGATACATCAAACTTGTATTTTATAATTGCACCAATATTTACACCCCTAAAAAAATGCATAAAATCGATTAATCGGACACAAACCTACTTTTTCATGAGAATTACAGAGGTGCACCAATATGTACACCCCAAAACATTTATAAAGTCAATTATTCATATCCACACGCATACTTATTTTTCATTAAAAATAGACTGGTGCATCAATATGTACACCCCTACAAACACCTATGAACAAGCCTGCACCAATATGTACACACTCCAAAAATTATTAAGCATTAATTGTTCACTTAACAATTACAACAACTAAACAGTATGAGCTACGTAATAGACACCGACTAAATACGCACTTAGGATACATCTAACCGGCATAATAAAATGTTAATCATAATGAAAATAGGATGGAATGATTATAAAAATGGCCATCGAGCAAAAAATGTTACCAATAAGTAGATCATTAGGCTTTATATCGAACTATTGAAGCTAAAGAGATAAGACGCTTCTACCATGTAAAATCAGATGCGAGTCCCGGTAATTATCTTAAAAAAATTATCTTTTTAATAGGATAATTTACTTCAGTTGCGCACGTCAAACACCAATTCAATCATTTCAACTTGATAAGGCACCATTCGAAATGACGTGAGCTAAACAGTTTGACTTAATCAGATCCAACCAAGACCTTACTTCTAAAGCGAACATGAATCGGTTTCGCATATGTAAATCGGAAAAGAATGATCAATTGCTAAAATATGCATACATATGTATTAACGAGAAGTCATAGATCTCTACTTCAAACCAAATTTAATCACGTAAGCTATAAATAAATACAAACTAGTCCGTCCATATTAATAGCATTTATAGTTCTAATCACCACTTAAAATGATTACACCTATACACATGGTTACATGGAAGCCTAATAGTTCTTTATTATAAAATAATTGAAAATCAACTTAATTACCTCAAATGCGTCAGTACCCATCTTGGACTATATCTCCGTGGATTGATGGCTTCCTCCACCATCAGTTCTTCGAATCGTACATAATTAATTAAATAATCACAAGCCACATGTTTGATTCCCCTATAAATGGTTCCAAAAATTAGTATCATCACTTGTTTTCCCATCAGCTAACATCATTGTACAAAATAAATTCAGCATATTGTAGTTTTGAATTATAGATAAAAACTTTAAGTAAAAAAATAATATACACTCAGTAATAACATGAAGATCATTTCTAACCGGACAAGCTCAATGAATTTCCATCCATTGTAATGGATGCATCAAAAATCAACTAATGCACCTACTTGTACTTTTCCTTTTTTGATGATTTAATGTTATCATTCCAGTTTCCTACCAGATTCTACAATGTCAATGTATATAATAAAATTAAAGTACTAATCAAAGAATGTAAACAAAATGTAACTTTTGAGTACAAGAAAGGATTCAAGCTCGCCGAGTTTGTAAAGGCAGAAACAAATACATAAACCCTAAATGTGGAGAATAAACAAGCAGAACCTAAATAAAATTGTAACTGCCCAACAATAATCACCAAAATGTAGAATGACAACAAACAAATGAATTGGATGATAAATGAATCTTAAAATGAAACTAAAACACACACACAAAAATCAAGATAATTTATTTTTTTAAAATACAAGCAATAAGAAATTAGGTATGATATATGATTACATCTACATGCCAAAGACGAAAAACAAGTTTCAGAATAAAGAAAGCTCTAGAGATAGGTAGATCAAGATGAGACGATTATAGATCTAAAATCTTATCATTTATTGAATAAGAAATTCGAAATAAAATAAAAAAAGTCAGGTTTTTCAAACAGTTATTTTTTATTCTGAAATCGATTTCAAAATCGGAAAATTAACAGTAGCGATCAAATTAAATGATAACAATAAATTAACTTATCTTTCAAATCGCCTTCGATGATAAACTTCTCTGAAACCAAATCTCATAAACTATTCCTCTCAATTTCGAGTTAATCTTCAAAAGATGAATTGATTATGATGAGTTAGGTTTTTTTTAAGTTGAATCGAGTCTTTGTTTGATTATATAATTAGGTTTGGAGATTAAACTTCCATTGACGCGACGAGAATATGTTTTAAGATTTTTTCTTCGTGGTGAGAGCTGGTTTCATAAAATGAAAATGAAGAATCACGAATTACATTTAGACGTTGGGTATTTATGTCACAAAAAAAAGTTCATTTTGGACTAAATCGTTCATCAAAGGACCAACTCGTTCTGAATTGTGTAAATTTGGGCCTCCTAGTACTAGGCTTGAGAGGAGAGGACTAGAGTTTCCAAAGCCCAACAACTTTGGGACTAAACGTCAATTTCTACCCGAGAGTATCCCTCTGGATCGAACATGTCCCAGAATCTTGCAAAATGAGTGAAACACCGAATCTGAGAAGAATCGTTCTAGAGAGAGATAGTAACAAACTATATGCATCTTTTTTTATATTAACCTTGCAGAGAAGCCCTTTCGTATCACATTTCAGCACAATCAACTGCATGGTCTGCTATCGATAGCAAACTCAACGATGGGAATAGATATATGTAGGGCTGCCAACGGGTACCCGATTACCCGGAACCGACCCGGACCCGGGTGTGTCGGGTCCGGTTCCGGGTCCCAAATATTGGACCCGTTAGCAAAATTACTACCCGACGGGTAGACCCGTTAGGAACCGATAACTTTCGGGTCCTAACGGGTATTACCCGGCGGGTACTCCATTGTATATGGGTACCCGAATATTTGTCTTTTATTTCTAAATTTTACTTAAAATAGAAAGATTAAGTGTAATTTCTCTTAAATTTTTTCACTTATCCTTTATTTTCTTATGTTTAATCATAATTAGAACATTCATATAGATATAAATAATAATTTTATATAAAAAATTATTAAATTCAAGCTAATATAACATATAAAAGTGAAATATCAAAAAAAAAATTGTTGATTTTTGAGGACCCGATAAATACCGGACCGACGGGTAATTAGTGTTTTTATCGGGTCCGGTTCCGGGTCCATCAATTTAGGAACCGGACCCGGAACCGTTAGGACCCGGACCCGACTAATATAAACGGTTCCGGTTCCGGGTAGTATACTACCCGGACCCGTTGGCAGCCCTAGATATATGCGCAAACTAGGAACCATATATATGCCATATTTAAGTCACAAGAAGGGCTTCTTGATTAATAAGACAATACTGGTTGACGATGTGGCAATAAATATCAACCAAAACTAATGTATATGTTTGTACCCCTAAATTCTACACGAGAAAATGGGCTAACCTAGACCAACAAAACTCCTCTTACTAACTAAGAAGGGTTCATTGGGCCTTGAGTGTTTCCCATGGATAGCCATGAAGGCCTTGCAAAGACTCCATGTGCAACAAACCAAGCTAGGCCTCACTAGTAAACAAGACCATGGGAAAAAACTCCAAGTTGCGCTAACAAGTCCCACATAAGCGTGCCACGTCACCGACCGACAACCAACCGGCAGCCGCCACGTCATCAAGAAGGCACGTCAGCAAGTGTGGCGTTAGCAAATGTGTGCCACGTCAGCAAAAAAACTGCCATGTCAGCAAAGTCGCTGACGTGGCACTGGACACTCAGCGGAAAGGGTGCCACGTCACCAGAGACGATGACGTGGAAGTTGACGCGTCTGTCAGTCCGTTTGAAATAACGCCGTTATTAATGGCATCAGAATATGCTAAGCATATTCCGTTAAAGGGTAACGGCGTCAGCATCTTCGGTTACTTTTGACGGCGTTATTAACGGCGTCAGCATATGCCTAACGCCGTCAGAATATTCCGTAACTTTGACGGATAACAGCAGTAGTAGATGCCAGCGGCCAACCCCAACGGCCAATCCCAGCGGCAATCGCCGATTAGTTACCAATTAATCGACGATTATCATTCCAGCCCAATTATATAACGATTAGTCGGCGATTAAATGGCCGGCGGAAACTCACAGCGGCAATCGCCGATTATTTTACGATTAATCGGCGATTAGCATTCCAGAATCCGATTAATTGGCGATTAATTGCTTGGTTAAGTATTCGGCGATACTCGGTGTTGTTTACATTCCATAGCCCCCGATCATTTCGCCCCAATATGTTTGCCTAGTGGATTTCTACGCCCCGACTGTGGGCTTATGACAACTAATTCAATTCCAACCATGAAGGCATGCAGGGAATTCATAGCAGGGCGTCATGCAGGGAATTCATGGCAGGGCGCCATGCAGGGAATTTATCCCTTGCATCCAAAACGGGCATGCAGGGCCAATAACTGCAATTCATGCCTGTATCAAATAAAATGGTAAAGTAGTAGCATATAAAGGGAAGTAATCCCGACCAAAAAGGTAAGGAATTCATTCCACAAAAACTCCTGTAAGAAATCCTTAAACTAACTTTAGCATCGGAGGGTTTTTTGCAGGTACCCCCCTCTCCTCAACAATCCAATCGAAGTTCGAGCCAGAGATCGATTTCCAACAGCAACATCGTACAAAATTCTGTGTTTTGGGGTAAAAGTGATTTAACCTTACAAACAGTGGCGCCGACTAACGGTTTCGAAAAAATAAAATCGTGTTTTACTAGATCGAGATATGGCAATAATAAGACAGACTGCATGAAGGCCTGATTCTGAGAACAATTCCCAACCGCGCAGGAGACGTGAAATGAAGAGGGACGATATTGAGGTTCAATCTGCACCTGTTATACCCACTGGAAACAGACAGGGTCAAGATCATACTCATAACAGATCACTGGATCATGGACGATATCGAGATCATTTTCATGACGTAGCTACAGATCTGAATCGCAGAAAGGAAAAACAACCAGTGATCGATAACGAAGTGATCGACGTTGATGGGGAAAACCAAGATGTTCGTGGAAATAGAGGGTATGCGTTCGGCAGCCCCTCTAGGAAGAATCGCAATCGACAAGATCTGCGTGATGGCCGTACTGCGACTCCCAGTACAGAGGAGGAACAACTACGTCATCAGCTAAAGGAGCTAGAGAAGGAAAATGCTATCCTGAGATTAGAACGTGAAAACCAACCTGGGACTGGTGGTTTGAATAAACAGAGGGTACGATATGTATGGCAACGCCTTGGAGGTCGAATTGAACCACAAGTCGCAGATTCTAATAGAGAAGTAGTCCATCTAGATCGAAGAGACAAGAGGCTACTGGTCACCAGAGATTTACCGAAATGACCTAAGCAAGAAGGGGATCGGATAGCTGCAACACAGCAGAGTGCGGCCAGAAATACATCTCATTCAAAACGCCTCAGAAATGATGAGGAAGAGGTTCGAGATTGGAACGATGATGAAGATTTTTCGCACGATTACGGTGCTCATTCGGAGCAAGGAAGAGATGGAAAAGAACCTACAGGGCCCCATAGAAAAAAAAGGAGATCGGATAATCATATTCCGGAGGACCGGGATTATGAACAGGAAGGCAGTTCCGCAGATGGCAACCTAAACGCAATAACAGAAGCTCTTCTTGCTAGGATGATCGAGAAAGTAATGATGAAAAAACAATCCAGAGAAGAAAAGATGGACAGGCTACATCGAGCAGCAGGAGCACCTTTCAAGCATAATATAAGAGAATTCAGACCGCCAATGAATTTTTTAGTTCCAAAATTACCGGAATTCGACGAGAAAACTGATGATCCAGATCAGCACGTTTTACACTATGAGACTGCCATGTCCCTGTGGCAGTACAACAACGAGTTGATGTGTAAAATGTTCCCGCAATCACTTACGGGAGGAGCTATAACGTGTTTCAATCAGCTTCCAGCACAGTCAATCGGGACTTACCATAAGATGATTGTTGATTTTTGCTCTAACTATAAGTACAACAAACGTGATCGGAAAGGATGCCATTCACTGTTCCTTCTAGGAATCCGGAAGGAGGAAAGCATCAGACAATTCACTAGGCGTTTCAAGCAAGAGTTAGCGGACGTGGATGGAGCCAACAACCAAGTTGTCATTGCGGCATACAAACATGCTTACCAGCATGATCAAAGAGGTGTGTACGGTTCTTTGGTCAAGAGACCACCAAAAACTTTGGAGGAACTATATAATCGAGTTGAAGAGTACGCCCGAGTGGAAGACGATTCTAAAGCCCGAGAAGAAGTTAACAGATCATCCAATCATCCAAATGATGGGAAGAAGGAAAAATCCAAGAACCGTTCAAACGGACAGCATACTGATCGTGGCGATGCTCGAGAGAAAAATCAAAGTGAACGCACCGAAACTGGGTACCAGAAATTTCACGATATGAAGCTGACCCCACTGAACGTAAGTCTTACAAAGTTGTACGAAAAAATACAAAAGGATTTGAGCCACCCACGTCCTTTGGAAGCAGAAACAAGAGATAAACGTGATAGGAGCAAATACTGCAAGTTCCATAAAGACCATTGTTTGTGGGAGAAAACTACTTCTGCAGGTTTAGGTAATTTTGGGTGTGTGTGGATAAGAAGTGAATTTAAACCTTCAACAAATGTGCTGCACGATGAGCACTTTTGATTCGAGAGATAATCAGACAATT